>JACXGM010038150.1:0-10908 GCA_016801145.1 Umbra pygmaea
AATATAGCTTGATATGTAAGTACACGAAATTGAATATTTACGTGGCTGTACAATAATCCGGCAGTTTGTTGACTGACTTCAACTCCCTAATAAAGGGAGAGGAAGGCAATCAACCCAGGTGTGGCCGGGAAGCAGGTGCAGGTGATAATTGGGACTGGAACTGGTGATAGGGAGTGCAGGGGAAAACCAGGAACGGAATAGGAACCAGAAGAGACAGGAAGACAGCTCAGGAGGATGGATTCCTGACAGGCTTCTCTCACACCTCATCCAACAAAGGATTCATGGAAGGGGGGTAAAACCCCCCACGGGAGCACTCAGACAAGCCCGAGGATGAGGTCCAACAGATTAATTTATGTTACACAACAAAAACTGTACCTATTTGTTCTGTTCTTGTTTCATCCCATAAAGGGAGAATTTGGTATACATTCACATTGGGTTGCACAAGTCATGTTTCTCTTTACAGATAACTATATTCCTCGGTGGGGATATTTCAATTTCATGTAAATGTGTAAGGCCCGTTCTTTTGTTATGGTATTTGCACCAGGATGGCGCCTATGTGTTGCTCTGTTCTAACTCCAGCCAGTGAGGTGTTCACCATTTAGTATGCAACGGGGGAAGAGTGCGAGATCACCTGAGCAGAAATAATAAATTGCTTTGTTGTTAGTCAAGTTAGTTGAGTTCAAATCGTAAACAATTCTCCGGGCACGCTTTTGCCCTAGCTTTGTGTTATTAGATCGCTAGTTTAACTGTAGTTTTTGGTAGGCTGAAGGATTTCAGAACGTGAACTATTTTGGGTATGTAATTTGTATTTCATCATCCAGTTGAAGTGTTGTATTTCTTATGATCTTTAACTGGAATTAAATGTTTTTTGATTTTATATAGAGTTCCGTCTGAGACTTCCTTAGTTATTCCCAGTATATCTCTGGACGAGATTTCGGGTGTTGATTGCTATCCTATTAACTACATACACTACTAGTATTCTGTTCATTTATGACACACACACTTACTTTGCTAGCAAGCTATTCCGGTGCTTATCGTGTAATCACTATTACGCAACTATTCTGCAGCGGGGCCCGCAGTCGGCTCAAGTAGGGATTCGTTTGGGCAATTCTGCCCAGTTCAGCTTCGTTGTGGGCATTCCTTTCTACCGTGCCCCTATTAATTCGGTTCAGCTTCCGGAAGCATATCCGCAACTTAGGGGCGAGCTGATGCACCATCGGTCTCGCCGGCTGTAGTAGGCACATCCGTGAGTACAGGTAGCCGTACATATTACACATTTACTGTGGCTCGGAGCGTCTAGGCTAGCTACCTAGCTGTTTTCCGAGTTCACGCCATCTAGGCTCCGGTTAAACTTGCTCAGCTAACACATAAACACATGGAGTCAGATTTATAGATATTAAATATCTACGAGGCAAATAGGATCAATAAGATCATTCTCCACGCTTTTCATTAAGCTATTATTAATCTCATAACTCAGTACATTGCCACGAGGGAAAAGGAATTATATAGATTATTAATGTATTAATTTCATAAGTGCATATTAATTGTAATCATTTATTTCCTGACTACAAGACCATTGCTGCCTGTTTGTCTATCACAAGTTTGGATTCTGCCTCTGTACCTCTGCAAGTGCCTGAACATGTATCGACCCCATCTGTTTGACCATCATCTTGGATTCTGCCTCTGTACATCAGCCCATCTGATCTTGTTTACCAACCATTGCATGTTCTCTGTTTATGGTCCTAGTTAAATATATACTGGCATTGGAGCTTCTCTACTATTGGTATAATTGAGATTAAACATTATCTACATTCCTGTCTCGAGTCATTACACACACATTACATTTTCAATATCAATATGGATAAGTAATGGACTTTACATGTAATATGTAATTTCAGTCAGCTGTGTACAGAATGTGTGCATTTCCCCCTAATAACCCTGTGTCACCGTTGCTGTCCTCAGATAAGCATTCCAGGTGTGCAATGCAGGTAGGCCTATTGGAGAGGTCTAAGTGTGTTTGTGACTAGCATCTTGAAGCATTTCATGATGACAGAAGTAACACGTTTGAAGGACTTATGACAGTCTTCTATGGTGGTCTTCAGAATGAAGCCCTTGCTAACCCATTGAATCTCCAGAGTCCTCACATTCAAAGAGTAAGACAAAGGAGTTTAGTTCATCTGGTAGGGAGGCATTGGTGTCTGCAATGTGGACAGATTTATTTTTGTATCTAATAAATTGGATGCAAACAAAACATTATTAATTTTGCCAGAATAATCAGGATGTCACTCAGCATGGGAATTTCATGACGGACATGAGGGCTGTAATGGGAATTACGGCTGTTTGAAATGAGCCGGATCCTTTGGCTCTGTTCCTTTGCAAAAGAACGGCTCATCTTTCTTTTTTGGGGGAGTGGGACTTGTTTTATCTGTGAAATAATCGCTTGGATAATGATGGGGTATGATTTGGAGCAGATTTAAACAGACATCCCAGCAATATAATTTAATTTCACATGCAAGGACTAGTTTTAGCAGCACTAAATTACTTGTATTGCCAGACCTAATATTGATGATTTTTATTGTAAACATTACACAAGGTGGTGACATATCATATCCCTTTGCCTTGTCACCCTCTGTATGAAACATATTAAAGTTGCCTTGTCTTGAATGCAATTCATGCTACACTTCACATGTTTTTAGAAAATATTTAGTTGTCACAGCAAAACCAAAAAAAACGTTGTACAAAACAGATTTTAGACAAATCAGATAGCTAAACAATTATATGATCATTTCATATGAGGACTTATAGTAAAACACGGTTTAATTAAATGTTGCACTCTGCTTTGACATTTCTTTTATTGGTAAAATGCATCCAAACACTGCTGCATTTTTGAGTTGGTCTCATTTACTTTTTTTAAAAGTTGACGTAAGAGGTCTTTGTATTGTAGTCGTACTGTTCTCATTGATTTGACTTGTTCAGAATGTTTACTGCAGAATGTGGAACCAGAGCAGTGAGTGGACAACACATTACTATCTAGTAATTCAAGATGAATCAGTCATGATAAAAGCCATGGTGTTCTTTGCCTCTTTCAACCTCAGAAGTACTGAAAAACCATGTTTAGGGGCACAGAGAAAGATGCAGACATTCACAGGACAAGATAGCAGCTGTGTTGGGCAACAGAGCTAAGACATGTATTTATACCCTACAATCCAATACAAAGTCAGAGTTATAGAGAAGAGAGGTGTTACAAATGCATCACATCTTGCTGTCCACAGGGTGTACTGTTATCTATATACATACACACTCTCTTCTTTGTGATATTTTACCCAGCTCGCCATTCATTAATCATGGTATCTGGTTGATGCTTAGGAATAGAGGAACAGCCAGCATGAATCCTTTCAGGTTGCATTACAGCCTGGTACGGCAGCTGAGCGCATCATAGGCTGTTGTCTCCCCACCGTGCAAGGCATCTACCGCAAGCGATGCCTGAGGAAAACACAGAACATCTTAAAAGACCACAGTCATTCAGGCCGTGCCCTTTTCTCACTGCTGCCATCTGGTAGACGTTACCAGAGCATCAAATCACCGACTACCAGACTAAAAAACAGTTTCTTTCCGCAGGCCATTCGGCTGCTTAACACAGAACATTGATTACAAGTCAATTCTTGAGCCCTGTCATTCTCTGGTCACTTTATCCACTCTACATCTGAGTAGCATAATTCAATGCACCTTTAAAAAAAAAAATCCATGTCATATTTATAATATTTATTACTTCTGCTGTTGTACACTCCGGATCACTGTTCAGTACATAATGTATTGCTATTATTATTATTATTATTGTCTTAAAATTTCTTCATATTGTATATGATCTTTTTAAGCCCACTGTGTAGATGTGTCGAGCCATGTCACAAGAATTTCTCTGCATAGGATGATGTGATGTCATTCGATGCATATGACAAATAAACAACTTTGACTTTGACTTTGAATTTGGTTTGCTGGAACTGGAACAAAGTTTCAACATAATTGGTTTAATAGATAGATATAGTAATATATTTTCATATTCTCTTTAAACACTAGATTGAGCAAATACAACAAGTCTAGAGCAAAGCTCACTGAGGTGTTGTAAAATGGGTCTATGTGAGATGTTGATGGTGGGGGGGGAGCTAACTTTTATCACATTATGAATACCTTGATTTCTCACTAATGACAACATCCATATTATGGTTCACGTCCATTAAGCTATAGATCTTTAGCCGTGAGTGTTAATCTCCTTCCTGTTTTGTAAGTAACCTTTTCTTACTGCTGTAAGTTGCTCTGGATAACAGTAAGCTGGTAAGCTAAATTGTCAAAGTAAATGTTACTCTGACTTTTGCCACTAGGTGTCATTAAAACACTGATTCTCAGAAGATATCATTACTTTCTATATTATTGTGACGGGTAGGCAGGACTCGGCACCTCACCCCCCTTTCAAGAACACCACATAGCAACAGAGCGTCAGGACCCTGGAGGAAGTCACCAGGGCCCAGAGGAATTCAGCACTGGAGACAGCGGACAGCGACAGGAGAAAGAAGTGCTGAACTACAATCATTGAACAGGGATCATTAGTCTGAGACACACTCGGGTTCCCCAGCTGTCAACAATCACCCCTGATAGAGCTTCCTATAAAGCAGAGAGGAGGGCCATTAAGAGGTGAGCTGTATCACGGAAACTAACATCCTGTTTTATGTGTTTTTCTCCTTTATTTTCTGGTTCCTTTTCTCCCTGCAACCCCAGATACCGGCGAGGATTAAAATGAGAGGAAAAGGCGGACGAGGAGAATACACATCTATGCATCACAGCAGTCTGTTGAAGGACCGGCCGGCGGCTTATGACTTACAATTAACAGCACCCACCTGTTTGTTAATATAGGCCGATAGGATCTCCACCTTGGATCTGACTAAAGGATACTGGCAAGTACCTTTAGCTCCACCTGATCAGGCCAAAACTGCTTTCAGCACGCCCAGCGGACACTGGCAGTATTGTGTGCTGCCCTTTGGTCTCCATGGGGCTCTGGCTACATTCCAGTGTCTTATGGATATTCTCCTGAAACCATACCAAACATACGCCACACATTTTTGGGGTTGGCGGGGTATTATTTGGGATCCATGCCTCACTTCTCTTCTGTAGCTGCACCTCTTTTAGAACTGTTGAAGAAGGGGCGGCCTGAGCTCCGATACTACCTACTGGGGCAACAATTCATGCTGGTGACGGACCATGCACCGTTGCAGTGGATGGCTCTGGAAAAGGAAACAAACTCCTGTGTGACCCGTTGATTCCTGGCTATACAGGACTTCTCCTTCACTGTGCGTCACCGAGCCAGACCGCTCCATGGCAATGCTGACAGCCTTTCCAAGTTCCATGGAATCTGGGGCGGACTGGTGGCCTGGGGAGTGTGACAGGTAGGCAGGACTCTGCGCCTCACCCCCCTGTCAAGAACACCACATAGCAACAGAGCCTCAGGACCCTGGACAACTACAGTGAGGAATTCACCAGGGCCCAGAGAAATTTAGCACTGGAGACAGCGGACAGAGAAAGGAGAAAGAAGTGCTGAACTATTCATTTCAATTTCAGCAAAATAAACAAAACTACTGGTATAACATACATCCATAAAGTGGAAATAAGATGTGAGCTGTATCACAGAACCTAACACCCTGTTTTGTGTTTTTCTCCTTTATGTTCTGATTCCTTTTCTCCCCACAACCCCAGATACCAGCGAGGATTAAGATGAGAGGAAAAGTTGGACGAGGAGAATCCACATCTCTGCATCATGGGTCTGTCAGACCGGCCGGTGGCTTATGATTTACAATTAACAGCACCCACCTGTTTGTATTTGTGGGCCTTTTGTTTCTATAATATTTGAGTTCTGACATGTGTTGATCATATTTAAGTAAAAGTGCCGCCTCAGCTGGCTACACCTTGAACTCTGTCTGGTCTCTGACTACGAACTTGTTACAATTGTTAACTTTTCATGCTCTAGTTAATCCTTACTGTTTTTGTTTTTAGCAAATTTGCTAAGATTTGTAACACACTTCTTTCACATTGTCATTATGGGGTATTGTTTGTAGAATTTTGAGGGAAATTATGAATTTAATCAATTTTGGAATAAGGGTTTAACATAACAAAGTGGAAAAAGTGAAGCGCTGTGACTAATTTCCGGATGCACTGTACAGATACTTACAGATACAGCTTTTTAATATAAGTTTTGGTTCCAGTTATAATAATAATCATTTATTGTATTTAAATAGTGCTTTTCAATCACATAAAATGCTTTGCATAGTAATGGGGGAAGCCCACCTCATCCACCACCAGTTGTATTAACCTATTCAACTATGAAAGTTATTTGATGCTGGACTGCTGCTGACAACTGTAATGGGTAAAAAACATACACTGCTCAAAAAAATAAAGAGAACACTAAGATAACACATCCGAGATCTGAATGAATGAACTAATCGTATTAAATACTTTCATCTTTACATAGTTGAACGTGCTGACTACAAAATCACACAACAATTATCAATGGAAATCAAATTTATCAACCCATGGAGGTCTGGATATGGAGTCACACTCAAAATCAAAGTGGAAAATCACACTACAGGCTGATCCAACTTTGATGTAATGTCCTTAAAACAAGTCAAAATGAGGGTCAGCAGTGTGTGGCCTCCACGTGCCTGTATGAACTCCCTACATCGCCTGGGCATGCTCCTGATGAGGTGGCGGATGGTCTCCTGAGGGATCCCCTCCCAGACCTGGACTAAAGCATCCGCCAAATCATGGACAAGTCTGTGTTGCAACGTGGCATTGGTGGATGGAGCGAAACATGATGTCCCAGATGTGCTCAATCGGATTCAGGTCTGGGGAACGGGCAGGCCAGTCCATAGCATCAAAGTTTTTCTCTTGCAGGAACTGCTGGCACACTCCAGCCACATAAGGTCTAGCATTGTCTGCATTAGGAGGAACCCAGGGCCAACCGCACCAGCATATGATCTCACAAGGGGTCTGAGGATCTCATCTCGGTAGCTAATGGCAGTCAGGCTACCTCTGGTAAGCACATGGAGGGCTGTGCGGCCCCCAAAAGAAATGCCACCCCACACCATTACTGACCCACCCCCAAACCGGTCATGCTGGAGGATGTGCAGGCAGCAGAACGTTCTCCACGGCGTCTCCAGACTCTGTCACGTCTGTCACATGTGCTCAGTGTGAACCTGCTTTAATCTCTGAAAAGCACAGGGCGCCAGTGGCGAATTTGCCAATCTTGGTGTTCCCTGGCAAATGCCAAACGTCCTGCACAGTGTTGGGCTGTAAGCACAACCCCCACCTGTGGACGTCGGGCCCTCATACTACCCTCATGGAGTCTGTTTCTGACCGTTTGAGTGGACATATTCACATTGATGGCCTGCTGGAGGTCATTTTGCAGGGCTTTGGCAGTGCTCCTCCTGCTCCTCCTTGCACAAAGGTGGAGGTAGAGGTCCTGCTGCTGCGTTGTTGCCCTCCTACGGCCTCCTCCACGTCTCCTGATGTACTGGCCTGTCTCCTGGTAGTGCCTCCATGCTCTGGACACTACGCTGACAGACACAGCAAAAACCTTCTTGCCACAGCTCGCATTGATGTGCCATCCTGGATGAGCTGCACTACCTGAGCCACTTGTGTGGGTTGTAGACTCTTTCTCATGCTACAACTAGAGTGAAAGCACCACCAGCAATCAAGTGACCAAAACATCAGCCAGGAAGCATAGGAACTGAGAAGTGGTCTGTGGTCACCACCTGCAGAACCACTCCTTTATTTGAGGTGTCTTGCTAATTGCCTATAATTTCCACCTGTTGTCTGTTTCATCTGCACAACAGCATGTGATTGACTTGGAGTTACATTGTGTTGTTTAAGTGTTCCCTTTATTTTTTTAAGCAGTGTATATTTATTAAATATTCAAATATACACATAAATCTGTAAATTTAAAAAACATATGAGCCTGACATCTTTTTTAAGAAATTCTAATATTAGGCATTACATTTATTGAGTTGTGTTTTACCAATTCTAAGCTTTCCAAAAACATATGTGGTCTTTTAGATTTTGTCTTGGATTCTGAATTTATTTACCAATTTTTTGTATTAGTGTATAAAATTGTCATATGGTGTGACATAAGAGTTATTGTATATAAAATGAAAATGGGGTATACTTTTTTAAATAACTCTATCATAATTCTTTATCATAACTATCTTAAGACATAGCATTTCCTTGTAAAACTTGCATTTTTTATTATTTTTCTTAATCATCGTGCAAAGTAAGGCAAGTCGTCAATCTGTCAATATATTTTTGATTAATTCTGACAAACCCTCGGACAAAGTGCTTGTGATTGTTGCTGAAACTATCCTCCATGTGTTAAATTGAGATTTCTATGATTGATCACTAACCAAGCTTTTTTATTGTCACAATTATTTAGGTCACACCAAATTATATAGTGTCACACCCATAGAATGTATATTACTGTATAGGACCATGTGTGACGTCACCCATTGGTTTGTTAACACGTCACCCATTGGGCGCAGACCTCTTGGTTGCGGATGTGATGATTTTAGAAGAGAGAGAGGAGTAATCTACCTAATTCTGATGCTAATGAAAAACCTTATTAAAACAAAATGTAACATTACTTACTGGAAAAACTGAACTGCCAACTCCTTTGAGTGTCTTGTTGTACAACCGAACGCCATATCCACGCCCTAAATGCCCTTTTTATTTATCGACGATTTTAAAATCAACGAGACCATAATTAAAAAAATGAACATCATGATCAATTGCAGAAGGATTAAATCTAGCGATTGAGACCATATACTTATTATGAAAAGCTCTTTTGCAACCAGATGTATCACCCCCATCTGGAATTCAGATAGAATGCAGGTTTAAGGGACTTCTTCATTTGCATCAATTTGCCAAACGGATGCTCACTTTGTGGTCACCATAGGATGAACCACAATTTGTCATACAAAATAATGTGTTATATGCATTTAACATTGAAACAAAAACTTTACAAAAATCACACAAGTATGCCACATTCTCTTGGTATCTGTTAACAGAGAAACAGTGTTTCTAGATTTTTTTAATTAATACACAATAATTATATAAAATTAATTGTAATTAATTATAATGTCAGAAAAAGTTGCTTTTGTAACCTAGCCTGTATTGGGCTATACTAGGTCTGCCTACGTATTACCAATACTACTAATAATCTTAACATTTCTATTTACTTTGTTATTTGTTTTATCAGGACTTTCTCCTTTCAAGATCTGTGTTTAGTATCTCCCTGTATTTCCCTGTTCTTTCTGCACTTTTCATCTTTTACTAACGGTATTTACGTCAAGCTGACAAAACAAAAAGAAAGCACATGAGTGAGTTAGTATGACAAATGGAATAGAACTATGGATTCCCCTGAGTGGTTAGGTTTACGGTTGGCAATACATCTTTTTTTCATGTGATTATAGACACAAAAAAGTGTTACAAAAGGAAAACAAATACATTAAACTTAGTTATTACTTAAAGAAATACAAGACTACATTGTTAGCTCAAATTAATAAGTTCTCCATGTGTAGAAAACTACAGGTGATAACATATGTTGTGACAAACGGATCATATTGTCTGACATACAGTACCAAAACGTTTCAGACAATATGATGAAGTGTCACACCACAATGTTTCCGCTATGTAGCCTACATTTTGTAGCGGCGGCCCGCCGCTGCAAAATTATCGCCGCCGCTGCTTTTACTCGACTCTGCTCAGGCTTATTTATATTTTGAAACGATAGTGAAGACGTCGGCGAAAATCTTTCAGCGACACCAGAGCCCTGGTGACATCAACGCTGGCAACACACATCCAAGGAGAGGCAGGGAGAGACGAAAGAGAAAGACAGCAAGAACGGTAGATTTAAGATTTATTGTTACTTGCAGGTAGAGGACTGCATTGGGATTGAGATCCACGGGACCCAACACAAATCTTGTGGGAAGCGGGCGGTTTTAACTTTGCTGCGGGCGGGAGTGGGCGGTCAAAAAATGTATCGCGTGTCCCGGTATTTAGCTAGCTAACAACAAGGATGGAGTAGTCAAATGAACATAATTGGACTATAGGCTATATGCCTTCGATTACATCACATCATATATGGATTGAGGATTACCATAAAGACGTCCACCATTCCCTAGTTATTTGTTGTGTTGTGCTTTACATCAATGGATCTCAACCTTTTGGACTCGCGACCCACCAGACTCATCGCAAGTGCACGCGACCCCCCTAAGCGATATGAATACAATAATGTTACCAGAAAATTAAGCTTACCTGTATTATTTTTCTATGAAATAAGGCGTTACGGGACACTTAAACTCCTTGCAAGAGTTCCTCTTTGTCTTATTTTGAATTATATAATGGTAGTATTACAAAATTAAGTATTACAAAATTATTCCAATATAACGTTCTCTTAAAATGTGTGTGTGTTGATCAGCTGTTCGTTGCAACAACAACAAAGGGACACGCGACACACCCTCGTCCGGGATGATTCCATTCCTCAATCTGCTTAGTATACTACAGTTTGCTAACACAGGACACGTGCCTGATTCTAAAAGTTGGTCGAACTAATCTGTCATAATCATTCCGCTATGGCTTTTCATTCAGTATTCATTACTTTTTACCGGCAATTGCGTTTCAGTTCTGTAGAGCCGACAACTTTGACAGACAGGACAAGCAACCAATCAGGGGGATGTCTGGATGAGCACTGTTTTCTAACAGCGTTTTATTAAACTTATTTGAGGTAGGCTATCTACAGAATGTCGACAGTTATTTTTTTCATCTAGAATTAAAGTTTACATGTTGATGGATAGCTACATTTCTGAAAAACAT
>JACXGM010038151.1:0-10908 GCA_016801145.1 Umbra pygmaea
ACGCGGGAGAGAGAGAGAGAGACGCGAGAGAGAGAGACGCGAGAGAGAGAGACGCGAGAGAGAGAGAGACGCGAGAGAGGGGGACGGGGGACGGGGGGAGAGAGAGAGAGTCCATTACCTTCCTCCTTCCACTGCTTTCTAAAGACCCTTTTCTTCTAATTCCTTTACAGCTGCTGTTGAGTTTGGAAACATGCTGGTTGTCCCGTCGCTGTTGTATACTTTTAGCTTTGCCGGTGCCAAGATGTGACTTTTGATGCCCTGCATTTTCAACTGTACTCTAGTTTATACAGCGAAAGTTGTTGTCTTATTTGATATGTGAAATCATGGTAAAAAAAAGCAGTTCCTCCTGTAGTTTAATCACTTTCTTACTCCACGCAGTTTTTTTTGTGTCATAGTTCAAAAAGGCAGCAATAATATGTTGTGCCGAGGGCTGTCTCTCAATTGCAATTCGGTGAGCCCGCACAATATCTAGATCTCCTGTCACTCCTAAATTGTCTCTAATCAGCTGTTTAAGAAAAGCCGTCATATCAGATCTTTCACTTCTTTCCACGACGTTGTAGATACATATGTTGTTCTGTCTGGATTTATTTTCTAAATAGTCCACCCGTTCCGTAAGATGTTCAACTCGAAACTTCATAGATTCCCTGTTTTATTATTAATCCCAATATCATCTAGGCTACTTACTCTCCAGTTCATCAATTCGGACTCCTATCTCGACCAATCCTTTACGTAAGTCTGTCGTTTGTTGCATTATAGTTTTAATGTCTCGATCACTGTCTTGGCGAAACTCTTTTAATTCCAATCTTAGCCCTTGAAGTTCTTTAGTTAAAGAATCTTTCAGCTCACCAGTTGTTGGATCTCGCTTTTCTCCGCCATGCTGTTTATGCCTTCGATTTGTTTGTGTCTTTTACTTTTCTTCTGGAATTTAAGTTCATCCAACTCTGCACCGGCAGTGCTCGAACAAAGATTCATTCCCCAACTTTAGCGATGTGCATTTCCACAACATTTTCGATAGTATATTTAATATCACTCTTAATTTTTGGGAGGGTTTGTGTGAGGGAGCTCACTCGCTCAAGCTGCCGCCATGCCACCGGAAACCCTACACTACATGAGTAAAAAAACGTGAGAGACAATCTTGATCAATTCTAAGCAAACAAATTGTGATTCATATTTTTCCCCGAAACGGGCAGGCCTACCATGTAGTGTAAACTGATGAGTGCATGATGATTACTCACTTTACCAGTAAAAAGTAAAAATTCCCCAAAGATAAAAGTTTGATATTTGTCATGCCGGATAAATTGTATTCCAACCTCATGCAGTCATATTTAGAAGCATATTTTCCACTTATAATCAGTGGTAAATTGAGTGGAATGCTGTTTGACTCATATAGCCTACTTTACTATTCTTCGGATGGGCTTTGATACTTATATTTTATTTTTTATGTCATAACGAAGTCTGCTGAGCCACTAGCTTTGTTAAAGGATTTAGCCTATAATGGTCTCTATAATAATCAAACAATGGTTTACACGTCTACAATGAAACAAGTGACAGTAGTTTAAATTACTATCTTGTCTCTAAAATACATGTAGTTTTTTAAGGTCAAAACGAAGTCTGCTGTGCATATAGCAAATCTTTCATTGTAAGAATAATAACGACACAGGAAGTTGAATACCATGCTACAATTAATAAAACTATGAATTTTGTTTCCGGTTTTCGGATAATAAAACACTTTAGACTTTGTAAGTCTAAGGATTTGACAAACTGGTATATTCTGTATGATGTGTCTGATCATTACTATCTGCCCGTAAAAGTGTGTTATACTCTGCGGCTTGAGGTAGATGGTATAGTTTCCAAAATATCAACATTTTTATAAATGGTAATGTCTAAAAGTCAATATCCTTTCTAAATCTCTCTCTCTGCTGTACATTTTAATTTTGGATTTGATGAGTTAAGAGAGAAACTCTATGGGGAGAATATATGTGCCATTCCATATCAGTAAGACAATCCCCCCAGCCACTGGTCGTCTGAGCCCCGAGTGTTTTGAAAGTCTGGTGACGGGCCTGGTGTCCTGTATTGGCATTAGACAATGAATAAAGATCAAATTAATTCATTTATTATAGCTGCATCAATTATTACATTAAATGTCTCTTTTTTATGCTACAGGAGCAGCTTGATCTATTTAATTTGGAAAACGTACTAAAACAAACAGCCGTTGTTGTTTGAGTATTGGGCTGAAGGAGTTATAACTAAATTATATTAAATTAACGACACAATTGAATGAGTCACTAATAAAAGGAGTTGTGGTGGATTGTTTGAAGTGCACATCATTACAGTTTTGAGCATCCCCCATACCATTTCTTAAATATGTTTTCAAGCACTTCAGGCAAGAGAAAAGAAGGGTTTGTTACCATTCAAACAATGGGAGAGCTAAGATTATTTGTGCTTAGCACTCTTGTCTTGCCCAGCCTGCTTGCCCAGGTTGCCGCCGCTGCTACAAGCCGGTTGAATTCTGCTGGAATTCCACACACCGTGAAGTAATAGTTAATCTTTCCAATGAAATAATAAATTGTTTTCAAAAACATGAAAGATTTGGGTGGTAATTATATAAGCTTATGTGCTGTATAAGTGAGTAGCCTATGTAATCTAGCTGTATGTAATATTTCTTTCTTTTTTTTACCTAATTGTACTTAAGCTTCACATATGGTAATTTTTCATTTTGTAGTTTGATTTGCCTAAAGAAGGTCTTTTCTCAAGTTCTCAATAAATGAACAATTATAGTTTTTTCTTTTTGGATGCCATTTAGCCTATTTGATATTTTACATTAGGTTGATATTTATCCAGACACTATTTGGTGATTATTTTCGCCAGTGAGACTGGACTATTCAGACATGAAAACATCACTTTAATAACGTATATGTACGTTTGAATATTGAAATACATGTTGAACCAGAATTTATTTTGTATCCCACTTTGGGAATGCTGGTCTATAAGAACAGTTCAGAACAAAAATAATCACTGTAGGTATCTTGTGTAAAAACATTCTATATAGTGCGCCACCGAATTTAGTGCACAGGGGGTGTGCGCCGTTTGTAAATTTGTGCATAATGTGCACAATGTGCACGGTAAATTCGCTAAAATACAGTAACTACTGTTTATAGCACTCAGTAATATTATGGGACTATATTCCTATAATAAGGCAAATAAGGAGAAACAGCATTTAGCTCTGAATGGCTGATTTTCAGGCAACTGAGAAACCCATTCATCTGGCTTTTTAGAAAAGCAAAATCAGATTATGTGACTACACTAAATGATTGTTGTGGGAACCCAGCAAACATCTGGAAAGTAGAAAAATCACTAAAGAACAATCTGTGCACTACCCTACCAAAACAGATTGTGTTGGATACTGGTGTTGTTACTGACAGGAATGCCATTGCTAATGCTTTAACAATCACTTTATTGCAGCAGACAATATTTTTTGAGAAAATGTTTACCTCTGATAGGGCATGGAAAGAAATAGAAAATGTTATAATGGGGTATTCCGATGTTGGTATTCAAGCTTTTTCACTAAGCTTCACTAAGATGAAGAAGGCATTGATGCCATTGACTGGCCCTCACGTTTCCTAGACCTGAATCCAATGGAGGACCTCTGGGAAGTTGTGTATCACCACAGACTGTCCAGGAGCTAATGGATGGTCTCGGATGAGATCCCCAAGGACACCATCATCCATTTCATCAGAAGCCTGACCAGACATTGTCAGGAGTGCATAGAGGCACGTGTGGGCCATACACACACACTACTGAGTCACATTATGAGTTGGAACAGCCTGTTCAGCCATTTCAATTGTGAGTTTGAATCCAGCCCTCAGTGGGTTGGTGACATTGGTTTCCATTGACCGTTGTTATGTCATTCTGTTCTTAACAAATTACACATTGTACTGTCAAGATTATGATATTTAATATGTTTTGGTCATCAAGACCCAATGTATGATTTAAGTGTTCCCTCGTGCAGGAGGCCCAGGGAAATTCAGGTACAGGACACTTTTATGTTGGACCTCAATTTTGGTGATGTACTTTACAGTGGGCACTCCTGACAGGCAATGCACAAACAATACTTTCAAAACATAATCAATATAACTATATCGAGAAATTCAAAATACCAACATGTGAGAAACACTGTACTATATTAATGTTGCAATGGAACCAATCAATCGCATACAATTATTTAACACAAAATAATTTTCACCAAAATCAGGGTTCCATAATTATTGTGTTAAGCTGTGTTTTTATTATTAATTATTTTATCGATTTTTATTCAATTGTATACCTTTACTGTGTTTTATTTTTGGCTCCTGTTTTTATATTGTTGTATCAAAGGCCACAGCTATAAACTCTAGTCTCAGCTTTTTTCCCTGTATAAATAAACATTAATAAAATAAAACTAATATTGGAATTAAAGCAAAAATATTGTCATTTTTTATTTGGTTGCATTCCATGTTACTGTCTGGATTCCATGATTCTGTCCACGTTCTCCACAACGTGGTAATTATAGTGACCTAGGATTGATGAAGTATAGGTACACTCAACTGTATTTAGATGAGTGCGCCAACTAAACAGAGACAATTCCAGCATAATGTTCATGTTGTTTTTAGATATAAAATGTTGCTAAAATATTGATTATTACAAAAAACACCTTACATGAAACTTTAAAGGAATTTTAAAAAATCATAAATATATAGAGAGATAGGAAGCCAAAGGTAAAAAGTAAAGTTTCAGGTGATGGGCTCTAGGCTATTGATGTAACGTTCTTACTGTCTGTCTTTAACATCCAGATGTACATTGAGCTGAACATCCGTGTTGTGCTTGTGGGCCTCGAGATCTGGGCCAATAAGAACCCCATCAGTACGGAGGGCAGCGCCGGCGAGGTGCTTGGTCAATTTGTCCAATGGAGAGAGAAGGATTTGGTGCCGCGGCGACGCCACGACAGCGCTCAACTCATCCTGTGAGTCCCGAGTTTAATAATGCGATTCATTTTACATAGTCGTTTTTCTCTCCTTAGATATAGGCATTTTAACTTGTCTAAAATTCACTTTGACAAAGCATATTTGAACTATATCGATGTTGAAAGTACAGTCCATTCCATGATTTTGTCTCTATGTTTTCTTATTGTATGTGATGGTATGTTTGTCTCTCCAGAAAAAAGAGTTTTGGTAGCACTGCCGGAATGGCCTTTGTCGGCACAGTGTGCTCGCGAAGTCACGGGGGTGGTATCAACGCGGTACATTGCTTCTTTTTTTCTTTAGACATGAATTTTCTCTGCTGTCTCCAAATGGATGAGCAAAAGGTTTTGCGCTGGACTAAAATGCTCTATATTGAAATCTTGACTGCTGACATGCAAAATGAACTGTTATTGGGAATTACATTAACAGTGAACAAATTAGTTAAATATGTTTTTTAAGTTAATATTAATTTAATAGCATCAGTTTATTCTCTACTCCAAACTCGGACTCCCATTGGTCGTGCAATATTTTTTGGCTAAAAAAAGGACAAACATGTCTATTTGTTTTCACTTGTTTGGTAGATGATTAACATACTTTTATAAATTGTAAGCTGAAGCTTTTATTTTTTCCAAGCCTAACATGCAAGTCAAGTTCCATGTACAGTTATCAGTGGTACCAGTTCGCACCAGTTACTCCAGTGCAGTAAATGATCAGAGAGTCCTTGTCATATAGGATATAAACTGCCATTTTGAACTTGTTTATTCCACAGAAGTCTTGTTTGAATAATTTATAGTGTCTTTCTCCTGCCTCCAGTTCAACAACAACAACATCCCATCATTTGCATCCATTGTCGCCCATGAGCTGGGCCACAACCTGGGCATGAACCATGATGACGACCGCAACTGCCACTGCACGGTCAGCAGTTGTATCATGAACTCTGGCGCCACGTGAGTTTTTGATGATCCTCTTAAATTTAAATGGTCACATATCATTCTGAAGGGGTTACATCTAAGTGAAGGTAACTCCATGAACCAAGTCAACTTACCTATTTAGAGGGAAAAATGCTAAACTGACTCAGGATCAGCGTCCAGAAACTATGTGACTATAGTGGTTAGGGCATCTGATGTGTCCAAGATGCAGTATGAGATTTTGGTCACTGTTTGTAAATCTGTTAAGATAATACATTTAAAAGAAAATTATTCAATATGTCATGTATTTGTGCTCTGTTATGATTACTGCTCCATGTCATCAAAACCACCAGATTTAAACTTGGAATTTCATAGCTATGGTAGTGATTCTTATTATAATAATTGACGTATTAATAGCCCATCCAGGCCAAAATGAGAGGTTTAAAACATTATTTAGTTAATTGCAAGAGTAAAGGACTGTATCTTTAAATTAGGGTAAAATAAATAAATACCTTCTGTATGATTCTGACTTGATTTTAGCGGCTCCCGGAACTTCAGCAGCTGCAGCGCTGATGACTTTGAGAAGATGGTCCTTCACACGGGGGGCAGCTGCCTGCTTAATATTCCTCGACCAGAAGAGGCATACAGTGCCCCCTACTGTGGCAACAAACTGGTGGACGTTGGAGAGGACTGCGATTGCGGCTCAGACAAGGTGAATGACAGGTTGTCACACAAGGCTCTACAGAGTGCCCGCGTTTCACTCTGAATTCAAGTATGATTATATTGAAGTTGTGATTTATTGCACAAAGTAAATTATTTCTGAAGCGCGCACCCTCGTACATCGTGCAGAAATCTTGTTTTGCGTAAAAACAATATCAGCATTGCACGCGCCCTCATAAAGCACGCGTCATTTTTGTAGAAAGTTGACTCTTAATCTCCCCTCGCCCAGACCTGCATTGGTGGGTACTCAGATCTCAGGTCATTGTATTACAAATGTTAAACATCATGCTGATAAGATGAAACCAGCTATTTCTAAAGTGCAGTACCCCCATGTAGGGCTGGGCCATACGGCCCGAAATGAATAGCTCTATATATTTTGTAGCTTTAACGACTTAGGATATATATCTTGATATTTAGTTATTTTAAAGGTTTGGAAAATGTGTACACATGTAAAGGAAAAATTTAGATTTTTTTGTTAAAATTAACAAGTGAAGAATTGCACTTTCTTTGACAAAGAGGTGTGCAAGACAAAGACATTCTTTTGGAACATTTACCAATCTCTGTCTATTTAATATTCAAATGTATTTTAGTAAAAGAATAATGCCCAATCATATTAGATGTGTTGAGTAAGTATGACAATATGTCAGCTCTATTTTGTATGCAGACGTTCTCAATCTATTTGGCATGTTGCCATGACAGTGGCTAACAGTGTCACATGAATAAAGAAACCATATGAAATTATTATATATATAATTATATAGACAGCCCAAGTTCAGCTGTCAAAAATTGCAGGTTGAGAACCGCTTATCTAGGCTACTGGTGATCGCAAATTAACTGCTTATTTTAAATTCTTATTTTTTGTGAAGGTTTTAAGAAGAATCGCTTTTGGCTTAATGATTTCCTTAATATTTTTGGTCAAACGATTATTTGCAGATTAGAAAAAAGTAGCCTGTTTACTAATGATACGCTCTGTAGAAATGTATCCACCAGGTTTAAAAAGCAATACAAGCGATCTAATAAAAACAACAGGTGATATGTATTTGAACATATGTCATGCTCCCATATCATTTGTGCCTACATTTACATCTTTACATTCAAGATTTGCTCTTATTTTGCTGCTCTGTGTTTATTTTAAAACGATCAGGAAAAAATGATGTTACTGCAGCAGTTCTCTTCCGTATCCACACTTCTACCACTCTACTGCATGATTGTGTCTCAGGTGCTGGAAAAGTATCATTGTGCGAGTAGGTTACTTCTGGCAGAAATCGTTTTACTGCAGTTATGCATGCACAGGAAAGACTTATGTTAAGCATTTAATCTAAAAAAAGAATTTGTCTGAAGTTTATTGTTTTTACGCTTCAATGTTAACCTTCATGAGATTGACTGCCTCTTTATGCTATTTACTGTAGACGGGCAAGGCTGTTGGACTGATTGGATGTGTTACTTTTACATGCATTTAACCCTGACCAAGGACTGCTGTGTGGAAAGGAGCTCTACAAAAAGCGCGACGCAGGGCTGTTTTTTTTAAACAAATATGGGTGCAGAAAAATATACACGACTAGCACGATATAGGTTTTTTTCATATCCTGCTCAAAAGCAAACTCGAAAATACCGCCAAAACTCGATATAGCGCCCAGCCCTACCCCCATGATATCATTGGGTACATGAAAAAACTTGTGGTTCAACTGTGTATTTCGATATTCAAACACAACACAATGTAAAATATCAAATAATTGGCATCCAACCAGATAAACTATAACTATGTGTTTTTATTGAGGACATAAGAAAAGACATTCAGTAGGCAAATGAAATTATACAAACTGGACAAGTATGTAACGCTAAGTAAAATAAAGTTAAAAAAGGAAGAACAACAATATACAGTAGATCACATATCCAGTGATATACATGTAAACTTAAATTATTGATTTAGGCCTATCAATTATTGGACAGACTAACTTTTACACCTTGCTGTGTGGAATTCAACAGACATGGCATCATCATTTTTCTGCCCTGCCTGCAAGTACCAATTTACTGCCATATTACCTAGAGAGCCTAACTGAAATTAGAATGAGTGGTTCTATAAAAAAATCATCAGAAGCCACTGTAAGATTTCTGGATCAGTGGCGCAGAGTATTCTGCGGTGGTAGTTTGCGCTGTCAAGATGCAGTTTTTTTACCACGTTTTTAAGAGATTGGGCTCTCTCTCTCACAACCATGAAAAATAAATACAAACACAAACCTTGAGCAGAAATCGATTTAAGGCTTAACTCTGTTTATTACAACCCAACATTTCAGAGTTTTTTCTCTTCTAATTAATCTGTGGTGAGCAATTAACAATTTCACTCAATGTGTGAGCTGATGGTACCTGAATGCTGTTTGATATGGCCAATGTATAATGATCAAAATTAGTTGTAACTCACTTTGTATGGCTGTATAATATGTAGTTATACATACTAGAGTTGTCATCAGGCCTGAAACCTGAGCCCCGTCCGACCCAAGCCAGCTCAGATGAGACCTGAACTCAGGCCCGGTCCGATGTCACAGAAAATAAATAAGCCAGGTCTTTGTTACAGCTACAGTATGCACATAAACTGTTGAATAATAAAGTGTGGAAAGCAATGAAACAATTAAGCAAACAGACCTTGCAGTAAAGGTGAGAAAATGTTTATATGCTTCGTTTTATCATTATGTTCAGAAATAAGACAGGTCCTGTTTATTTTGAGATTGGCCTGAACTGTAGCCTAAACACTCCGGTCGTCTTATAATAAAGATGTTATTCTCATTTCAAAAACAGACTTATGGGTTTGTTTTTTGTTTTTACTCTTCCAAACAGCCATAAACATTTAGATAAATATGGAAACAGCAAATATTGATTTTCGAGGTAATCTATTACACCAGCATGTGACCATATTCACTAATGAAATTAAAAGTGTTGAATATTAAAATGTATGGAATATTAATGGAATTTTGCAAGGTAGCGTAGCCTAATATTTCTGAGTGAACTAAAAATAGAAAAAATAGCAAGAGCTTTAGTTTGAAATATCATTTATGTTTTACTTATAATTAAATATAGATTTACAAACTGCGACTTGAGGTAGAAGTTAGTTTCCAAAAAATCTACGTTTTTAAAAATGGTAATGTCTAAAAAGTCGATGCTTTCTAGATTTCTCTCTGCTGTACATTTTAAATTTGGATCTGATGATTTAAGAGAAAATGAAAACTGCTGTTCACAAATGCTCTCCATCCAACCTCACTGAGCTCGAGCTGTTTTGCAAGGAGGAATGGGCAAAAATTTCAGTCTCTTGATGTGCAAAACTGATAGAGACATACCCCAAGCAACTTACAGCTGTAATCACAGCAAAAGGTGGCGCTACAAAGTATTAACTTAAACATAAAGATATGAAACATAAAGATATGAAACTGTACTTTTTTGTGAAGAATCAACAACAAGTGGGACACAATCATGAAGTGGAACGAAATTTATTGGATATTTCAAACTTTTTTAACAAATAAAAAACTGAAAAATTGGGCGTAAGTTAATGCTTTGTAGCGCCACCTTTTGCTGTGATTACAGCTGTAAGTTGATTGGGGTATGTCTCTATCAGTTTTGCACATCAAGAGACTGACATTTTTGCCCATTCCTCCTTGCAAAACAGCTCGAGCTCAGTGAGGTTGGATGGAGAGCATTTGTGAACAGTAGTTTTCAGTTCTTTCCACAGATTCTCAATTGGATTCAGGTCTGGACTTTGACTTGGCCATTCTAACACCTGGATATGTTTATTTGTGAACCATTCCATTGTAGATTTTGCTTTATGTTTTGGATCATTGTCTTGTTGGAAGACAAATCCCCATCAATTTTAGCCATCTTCCCTGTCCCTGCTGAAGAAAAGCAGGCCCAAACCATGATGCTGCCACCACCATGTTTGACAGTGGGGATGGTGTGTTCAGGGTGATGAGCTCTGTGGCTTTTACGCCAAACATAACGTCTTGCATTGTTGCCAAAAAGTTCGATTTTGGTTTCATCTGACCAGAGCACCTTCTTCCACATGTTTGGTGTGTCTCCCAGGTGGCTTGTGGCAAACTTTAAACAACACTTTTTATGGATATCTTTCAGAAATGGCTTTCTTTTTGCCACTCTTCCATAAAGGCCAGATTTGTGCAGTATACGACTGATTGTTGTCCTATGGACAGACTCGCCCACCTCAGCTGTAGATCTCTGCAGTTCATCCAGAGTGATCATGGGCCTCTTGGCTGCATCTCTGATCAGTCTTCTCCTTGTATGAG
>JACXGM010038152.1:0-10867 GCA_016801145.1 Umbra pygmaea
GTCTTCTTCAATAAATTTAAGCTTGCTGCTTTCTTTTTCCGTAGGGAGATCCATGATAGATACATACGGGCCCATTGTTTGCTCTTTTAGAGGCGCGCTAATAGAGGGCGGAGTATGCGCTGATTGCGTAATGGGTATCGGGTTTGATAAATACTACGCTAAATGTGGAAGCATAGCGTGCGCAATTACCGAACTCGCAGAAACAGACGCAGCGCAAACTGCGCTTGTGTTAGTAAATCAGGCCCACAATTTATTTTGAGAAGTCAGGCAATTACATTTTATTATTCAAATATTTTAAGAGACATGGGATCATTAAAAGCACCACTTTGTCATTGAAATAGGCTTTCTAGGATATTTAACAATTTGACAGTGTTTGCAATCTACTGTATGCTAAATTATTTTGTGATATGAATATTAAACCTGACTGAGAATATAATGAATAGCAGATGTTAAGGTTAATTTCACAAAATGATGAATGGCCAAACATTAATCATGAACTTCCTTGGTCCGAGCTGGGACTGCACGTTAGCTTCATGACTTAGGGTCATTAGAGTTGTGGCCATTGAAAATGAGCTTTTTCAATTAGTTGTTTTTCCAGCCAAAAAGTGCAGTTTATCCACTTAAGTTGACCAAATTTCAATATGGCGAACGATAATATAACCGATTCAACTTAACATTCTAGGATAGTTACATCAGGCCTGTTACTGCTAGGTTGGAATAAAGCAGACAACGGAGTGCTTCACAAATCATCACCTGTGATGGGACATTCTTTGGGGGCTCAATTCGTATCGTGGGGTCCCATTCACCAGGTGGCAGGACTGTCACCTGGTCCAAAAACTCATCTATCCCAGACAGTAGGTCTGTCCGATCTTTGGCCTTGTACGCAACATCATGAAATATCTACAGAGACATTAAACAAAATTAGAACATTTTAATGACCTGACCATCTATTAAATGTTAATGCAAATGTGTATCAACGTTATTAATACTGATGTGTCTGAAGTGTCGAAGGACACGTGGCAATACAAATCATGTAAAACTTAACCGTCCTCTAACCTCGTCAGTCATAAGTGTGGCCATGGACCTGCCGATCTCATGGTACTGGTGGCCTTTACCATGTGGGCCCAGGAGCAGGAACAGAAACCTGCAGGGGACACACAACGTAATCTATTTCATTAGAAGTTGTGATGGACCATCATTCCAAATGTGAAATTAGTTTAAGGTGGCTGGTATGGGAGCAACTGAGAGAAAAGGACCCAGAACCAGCAGTGATAGACAATGATATTGAGGTGAAAGTGGTGCTTTGGAAGTGTAGTCTACCTACCTGGTAGGAACAGGCACCTCTGTGAGACCTGTGATGAGGACAGCGGGAGAGAGGCGTACAAAGGCGATGATAGGCTTCTCCAGGAAGTCCACCTCGCCTACCAGCACACTGGACGCCTCAGCGCCTGGGGGAATCTTCTTCATAAAGTTCATGTCCACCTGAAGAAGCCCCATGGAACAAAGGGACAGATTAGGTAAATATACTGTCTGTGTGAGGTAATTAGCAGCAGGGGTTCTGGTGCTCTGGGAAAATCATGAGCCCACAGGTGTTAGAATCATTTGAATACCAGATCTTCTACAAAATCATTGTATGATGTAGACAAGCAACAGTATTTAAGTAATCTCATCCGTTTCGTAATAATAAAAGAAAATTCATGGTGAAGCGACAGCTAGGTATTAACCAGGGACTGTGGTATTTCAACCTACTGATATCAGACTCGTTAACCTACTTGTCTTTCCATGCTAGACTGTGGAAACATCATGTACTGACTAGTTAGTCATGTGCCATGGCATGGCTAGCAACGTGATCACCTGGCCACCAATTTCAGAAAGATTTCAAATGTATCTTAAAACCAGTGACATCTGGAGTTGCTTGCAACACGGAACAGAGAAATGAATGTCATTCAGTCACCTGACATCCTGCAAAGTTGTCTCGAACTACTGCTAGGTATGTTTTCCCCATAGAAATTGAATTATTAGAAATGCCATTCCAATTCAAATCAACGTGGCAGAATGGTCAGAGAAGCAGCCATTTTGTTGTGTACCATTCCAGTGCAAAGCTCTAACAGCCTACTTCCGCATTAAAGCTGGTTAGATTCACTAGTTAGTTTTGCACCAGCAACAGAGTAGTCAGCCTGACAGTAGTTGTATGCAACTTTCAGATGGTTGCGATCTGCCATTAAATCAAAGAAGAAAATCACTGTGGCATGCCTTGTTGTGAACAATGACAGTATACAAATGGTTGTGAAGAGGAATTGGAGAGTGCTGGATTTAATTGCGTTATAATTCTATTTGTAAGACATCAAAATATATTTAACATATGCTAATATTACAAAGAGAGCTAGAAAAAAATCAATTTGAGATAGCTAACACATATCAAACCCACTGGTGCGTGTTGTCACTGTGACAACTAACAACAGTTGCCATTTTGTTGTGTACTAATCGAATGACCAAGCAAAACACTTCAATGAGGTTTCTATTGATTCCATTTCTATGGTTTTCCCTTATCCTGCATTGTTGCTTTTTCAACATGTGCAACAACTGAACAGGAGGCTTGAGTAGTAATCTCAAATGCACTAGTAGAAATTACACGTGATATAAATTTATATTACGGGACAGTTGGATTTCTTCAGCGTAGATCATAGAAATAGAATGGATAGAAAGACTATTGAACTGCTTAGCTTGGTCATTCGATTAGTACACAACCAAATGGCGATTGTTGTTAGTTGTCACGTTAACAACATGCAAATCAGTTTAATGTGGAATTAGGCTGCTAGATTTTTGCAATGGAATGGTACACATAAAAATGTCTGCTGCTCTGACCATCCTGCTACATTGATTTGAATCGGAATGGCCATTCTATCCATTCCATTTCTATGGCGTAGATTGTCAGGGTAAATCAATTATCCTGACATACTGTCTGCATAACTATTCATTCCCAGACAAGACTGTGCATCGTGGCTGTTACGTACGCCTACCGGAGGAGAGAACACAACACCCCACTATGCATAAGCCCCCGATTTAAATGTCTTCACAAAAACAACTTAAAGAAATGCAAATTCAGCTACTCAGCTGTTTCTCTAGCAACTGCACAGATGTTGGCTTGTACTGACTGCATTAACCAAACAGTACAGTAGGCGTGTAGGCTGTCTAATGTTGACAGGTTCAACCAAAAATGAGAAAGCTAAATTAAAAGCATCACTAAAGCAGACATGAAAAGTTGTACCATTTAATCTTAATAAAAAAATACATAAATGTTCAGACCAAATATTTAGACCATAAATGTTCAAATAATCTTAAACCATAAATGATTGGTTTAATAGAAACTACTTGTTTTATGTGGCATGCTAACATGGCAACAGTAAGAGTGGTGGGGGGGTAATGTTAAACGATAACCGCAAGCCTTGCGACCATATTCTTTTGCTGAAACTACAAATACAAAAATAGATTTTCACAGATAAAATATTGGCAACTATTTTAATAAGCACATTAACACACACCAGCCTATGCGTTGCCAGGGAATAAGCACACACCTCAGCAGTTGAAGCTACTTGGACTTCGGCCTGTCTTACACACTGTCCCTAAAAACATGGACCCAGGCCATCTAAAAATGTGCACACCTGTAATTCTGTGTCAACAGTGATTAGAAACAAAGATCGTGTACAGTCATGATCCTATTGTCTACTGCGCCTGCCTGATTCAGCAAATTTGGACTTGTCCCAAACCTTACTGGTCCCAAACCTGACAGTCCTGCAATATTGTTTTTAGCACATTTGCAAGCTCAAGACATAGGTTATACCAAAGATTTCCACATGGCCCATTATAGATGAAAAAAACATACACTTTTCTATTATTCTTTACAGAACATTGGTCACTTCATTATAAGCCATTTGGAAGATGGAATTTCAAGGAAAAAGGTGTTTTCGGGCAATTAATATAGCAGACAATGACTGTCACAAGAATGATCAGGACCTACTGTAAACTATAGTCTATTTCATACTTAGTAATGAAAAGACAGCTGCAATTCAATTAAAACTAAACATAGGCACATTGAGTCTTGCACACGCAGTGAAGAAAAGGTCAAAGAACAAGAGGAAACATTATCCTAGAAGAGATTGTGAGTAGTGTGACGAAAAATGGGTGCATTTAATTCAGTACACAATATACAAAACAAAACGACAGCTGTGCTAAATTATCTGCAGTTGTCTGTATGCTTGACAAGCTGATCTTTTTTGAAAACCAAAAGCACACAGGAATGAAAGATATGGCCTTTTAGAATCAAAAATATGGGAGAGTCGTGCAGTACTTAGCAAACAAGTCTCTTTAATGGCATTGTGTGTTTGAGCTATCGCATGTAAACAAAATGGGATACATTGTCCACCGAGACAGGCCATATTACCATTGCATTCTCGTTTCCACAAACATCTTTCTTTCCAACCTTCTCCTCATCCTGCTCTCTATTTAGATGACTTTGATTTTGCACAAAAACCGCCCTCATCTCTAGTCTATGACCCATAATAAGACGGTGCTTCTTGGCATCCACTTTAAAGCAGTATTGAACCTGACTGCTAATAGCTACTTGTCTATTTATTCCTTTGTTGAAGGAGATGTAAAGTGATATCCACTCATTGACGTTAAACACTAGGTATAGTTTACTTTGAGACTGGATCTTAACCCTATAGGGCTAGTAACGAATTATGGTAAAGTCTTTGATGATTGGAGTCTGATGGTAAGGTCTTTGCCTGATGACCGGTGGAAACTAGGTCATACCTTACTGTTCTTTTTACTGACTAAACTGAACCCCAAAGATTACAGTGGAGTGGAGACTAGTGTGGACTAAAGCAGATGTTCCCAACCTAGGGGGCACGGCCCAAAATGGGGTGCCTGAGGATCCTGGGGGCCCTTAGGAAACACTTTGTATGGATTACATTTTATAATATTTATAACATCACGTTATAAAACGCAAAGCCACTTTTTCAGAAGCTGTTATTTCAGTGTCCTAATGATGAAGATTTGAGCTCATCTGTATTTAATCATGTATTGATGATACTTTCTTATCAATGTCATGTAACCTTGGTGAATGAAGGTATCAATTTCTACCCAAATACATTAAATTCATTGATTATTAAAAAATGTTGGTCCCCAGTGTATATACAATAAAACACCAGTAACGTACCAAAAAAGTCTGAGAAAGCTGTTGTATTGTATGTATTTTAAAAGCGGTGTCATTAGTAATTACTCTAAGATTTGAATGTAATAAAAACCTCATTCACAATGCAAACTTCAAGGTTACTGAAGTTATTATTATCCATAACTGAATAATTTGATTTCGGGTAAATTTATGTTGTGAAACACTATTAGGTACCTATTACTGCAGATATGGTATGTTACATATTATATGTACATATATTTTTGGCCAGAACCATTTGGGTTTGGGGGAGGGCGTACGTGGAATAAAGGTTTGGAACCCCTGAACTAGATCACTGACCTAACTTTAAATTATATTTTACTCAGAAAAGACAAACTTAAGTGCCGATCTGTACATTTTGACTATTGTTGGATGATAAAACACTGTTTTCTTTTAATCAAAATGCATCCTAGCTTTGGTTCTCCCTTGTCTTTGTTCATCTCCATCGTATACCATGGAGTTCAGGTTAGTAGGCTATACTGACCCCAGCTTTGGAGGGCCTCCTGTCTCCGACCTTGCTGTTGATATCCAGGTTGCTTGGGACAGACTGCGTGGACACCAGTGGCCCTGAAAGGACACACAAACAAGGGATGTTGCAGAACAGGGTTAGCAGCTGTCAGCACTGAAGGATTTAGAAATATTGTTTTACACCCCATACCCAAGGGGACCCCTTAACAAATCTGCATAATTGGAAACCTGGTCCCCACATGATGCAGCTAATGGCAAGACAGTGACTTTAAAGCAGTGTAATTCAGGGGCTCATGTAAAAATTGTCTAATGAACACTTGAAAAGCTTTAATCTACATACACTGAACAAAAATATAAATGCAACAAACTATTCAGGAGGCTGCGGAGCTGGCCTTGGTGCTGAAACCCACCTGTTGTGGCTTTGAATCACTGCATGGGAGTTGTCAGTTTCACTCCCTCAAAACTTGCGACATCTGTGGCATTGTGCTGTGTGATGAAACTGCACATTTTAGAGTGGCCTTTTACTGTGGCCAGCCTAAGACACACCTGTGCAATAATCATGTTGTCTATTCAGCATCTTGATATGCCACTTGTGTGAGATGGATGGATTATCTCGGCAAAGGAGAAGTGCTCACTACCACAGATTTAGACAGATTAGTGAATAATATTTGAGAGAAATAGGCCTTCTGTGTACATAGAAAAAGTCTTAGATCTTTGAGTTCAGTTCATGATAAATGGGGGCAAAAAAAGTGTTGCTTTCATATTTTTGTTCAATGTAGAAATAATGCAGCTATAACTCAGATATGTTTCTGTCTTGTAAAGGCCCACTCTATGCATTCCTAAAGTAATTGACAAGGAACTGGATTCATATCATTTTAAATACCTTAAATTGATAACAATGAAACATTCATTATAGTCAGCATTGAAGGTTTCAAACCTCCCACTACTTTAATGCACCCTACAGCCATGTGAGGTAGGCAGAAACAGGAAACGCCAGCACTTCAGCCACTGAGAAACAAGATGACCACAGCAATCTGGGTTGGTCACCTACAATGTCAATGAATGTTAAAATCAATATGAATGATTGACCGATTTCCATCTTGCATTCCTCCTTTAACTGTGACCTGTTGTAACCCGGCCCAACGTGCTACGAGGCAGCCATGTTAGGACGAACAGGAGTGCTGTCGCTCACATTCTCTACAAAAGCTTCTGGGAGTGACAGGGATTATCCCAGGTTTTCAGCCATGGGAACACTTCATTCAGGAAGATTAAGTCTGGAATGCACGTTCTACGCTGGACTTTTGAAACAGTGGTGTGAGGGGGCAGAGTGGCGGGGACTCTAGCCGTGCTCTGTAGCCCCACAACTAGTCAGACCATTTCAGTACATTCACCAGAAAACTGACTACAATCATGTCTAAGGAGGGCCTAAAATCTGCATTCTTAAATACTGGCATTACATTATATGTTATACTGGCATATTTAGTTAAATGTTCAGAAGCGTTGCCATAGAGTTAAACACCAGCATGTACACTGGCTCTCAAAATAACTCACCCACTTGGACTTTCCAAAGTTTTTGTTATAAAAAAATAGGTTTGAAGTGTTTTGTCTATTTAGATAACTCTTCCAGCTTTGCACACCTGGACACAGCAATGTTCTCATACATTTTTGCAAAATTATTTTGAAAATGAATGGAGTAATTTGATTAACAGCAATTTTCTAATCTTTTCTACATATCTTCATTGTATTGAGGACTGGGCAACGTTTGGTGAAACAACCACAACAAGTAAGTATGTGCATTCCATTCTGCAAAAATATTTGCTGGAAAAGAACACACAAATGATTACGTACAGGTAATAAACATACTTCGATGTTGCATTGCATTTTATCTTACAGTCATGCCTGGAATAAAATTAAAAGACTCCTTAGCACTCACTTAACCAAATGCATACGACTAGGTGTAGGCTACTATTTAAAGGGGGAACAATGATGAATATCTATAATTTGTCTACAGTGTAAGTACCTAATCAGGCAGCTGTCTCACTCAGGGAGATCAGGGTTGGTTATGGCTGTGTCAACACTAATGAGCTTCATACAACTTTGTAAAACAATGATTAGAAATATAGCTATTTGCATTGTTCCCCTTTAAGTTGATTTCTGAAGGCATTTTACTTCTTCTCTCTACTAGTTTTGTTTTTATATTGGCTAGATTCTTGAGTTATGCCGAAAGCAAAGTCAGTGTCTTGCCTGGTATTTTAAAGTAAGTATTAACATGACAAATACCGACAGTATGTGCATTTTGTGAAATAGCATTTTGTCTACGTGTTGAAAAATAATTACTTTTATCATATGAAAATGTAAAGGTAGTCTATCGGTCAATGCACCTGCAAACTGTATTTTACAGCAGTATTTTCTATATTTTCTTCTTCAGGTGTGGTCTTCCACATCAAATTGCATTTATACGGAACTAAGCTTTAGGATCGTTCCATGTTTACTCTCCTCCCTGTTACATTGCATTCTGAAATCGACACTTTTTCACCGGCAAAATGGGAGCCAACAGAAACAAAAACGGTTAAGGTGGGTGCAGTAGGTGATTCCACCAGGTCTATGATGCTAACGGGAAGCATGTAATTCAAAAATATTTAGCTAGTGATAGCTAGCTAAAAGCAATGGCTCCTGGGAATGAAACATGAAATTAGACACAAAACCTTTCTTTTTAGTAAACTCTGTATACACAAACAATGTTGTCAATGCTTGAGTTCATGTGTACAATCCCTGGTGATACTTCCAGCAAAGTTTCATGTTGTGCAGAGCTTTCTCAGTGTTTTACAAATAGCGATTTTGATGCTATCATATTAGTGCCCCTATCACTCCGGTTCAAAAGACGATTTGACTGAAACCAAAAATAAGGGAAAATCTTAAGTGGCGTTTCCGTCCTAAATATGCTTTTAACCCTTTAATGTCCTTGCTGTGAAAAAACCCATTGTGTGCTCTACCAAACGGTTTAGTCGAACATTAAAGGGTTAAACAAAAGCTTGACTCTGGTACATAAAAAAAATGTAGGTTTTGGCGAGAGTTATGCTTTAAGCGCATGTATTAGCAGAGAGTCATTTAACCTTGTGCCGTAGCAGCTCCCTAAGTGAGAGAGCTGACATATGAGCGAGACAGTCAAATAATAATTCAAGTGTTTTCGGAACATAGACAAATGATAGAATTTCATATTTTTTCCCCTTTAAGTGTTCCTACTCTCTCACTACTCTCCAACTTAAAAATATATGAATGAGAATGTATTTCAGTTAAATTTCAATCATAGGAATTTGCTACACTTCAGAAACAAATATATAATTGCTTTGACATTTTTCTGTAATTTTACTTAAAATTTATGGTTCAATTTTTGTGAATATTTTGAATTACAGATGAAAAGGCTAAACAATAACTTTTTTCACAGCCTGTTTTGCTTATAATTATCCAGGGTGGCATTATTAGTGGAGGCTGTTGTATAATATATGACTAACCACTGGTTACCTTAAACCATAGTTCCCTCTAAATCTGCATTCTCTAGTTCTCATGCCCTCCCAGTACTTATACACACACTGCTATAAATACAGAGCAAAACTCTACACAGGTCTGGGAAGAACAAAAAGTTACCATGGATCCACTGAAACAGAGAAAGCTAAATGCCAACGCAAAAGGCCTCCCACCTCGACGTCTTTCCATGGCTTTATATTTAGCATCAGCATTTTCACATGTACAAGACTCTCCCTTAACTATTTATGGGGGAAACGTCCGGTCTGTTTATACTCAGGAATTACAGGGGAGGGGTGTCGGCAAAACCACGAGTCTCTGGAAAAAAGACGAGATGGATTACGTTGTTTAGGTCTGTCCTGACTGTATAATCACAATGGGACAGCAGCGAAGAGCGGTTAAAGTTACAGCAGGGAAGATACGCTGTGATACAAGTGCTGTCGCCATGGCTGCCAGTCTGGCAATTCATCTCTCAGTCACTTGGACTAAACAGGCCCTTAAAGGATGGAAAATTAGGATGGAAAATGTGCATTAGATTAAACTCCAAAAACTGTTTCAATGAAAGAAAAAGGACCAAACTATGGTGTAGTAAACCACTTAGGGGCATGCGAACACACTGAGCAGATAGGAAATGGAGGGACTAAAGGCAAGGGGGAAAAGCGAAAGGTCTGTGTGGAGAAAGGTGGTCATAGCGAGAGAAAGGAATGTGAACAGCCTGTGATTGGGAGAGATAGAATATAGAGGGAGAGAGCAAAGAGATTCTCTGGTTAGACTAGAGAGACAGAGAGAGAGGTGTGCGAGACAGAAAATGGAGACTGAGAAAAACTGAGCAACACAAAGAGAGGCAGATAGCTGTGTGGAGGGGCATATAAAGAAGGTAACTTTGCTGGGGGTTGGTAATGGATTTTGGGGTCAGGCAGGAGGTCACAGCCAGCATGCTTGTGCTAGTGTTCTCTGTTCAAGCCGTGACTCACACTGACAGGTCTAACAGATATTTGCCTTCTAAGGGCAGCCCCTGGATCCTGGCACTCAAAAGTGACGGTCGTCGAGAGGGATCCGCCTCATCATCCCCGGTCGCCGCGCCGGCCGGTAAGTCGTCATCCTCAGGTGGTGACACCACCACCTCCGGTATGGCCTGGGGGCCCGGGGTGGGGCCGGGGGCTTGGGGAGGGCCTGGGGAGCGGCGGGGAGTAGGGGGCGTGTTCTGGGGGGTGGTGAATGGCGAGGGTCCAGGGGATGGTACCCCGACGGAGGAGGAGGAGTTTGGCAGGAAGTGGCTGAAGAGGACAGAGACCCGCGACTCTCGCCTCTGGGACAGGTTGGAGACGGAGGATCCCGGCTTCAGGGAGTGGCAGGAGGCGGAGAGGCCCTCCCCTGGAGAAGCGGGAACACAATAACAACGGAAGGAGAGGAGGGAGGAGAGAGGGGAAGAGGATGGTAAAAGTAGAAACATATAAGGAGAGATTTCACACACTCTGGGGGCACAAGTGCTGGGAGGGAGAAAGATAAAAACAGATAAGAAGAGAAAAACAAAAAACAGGATACGGAGAGAGCGACAGAGTGAGACAAATATAGAAAAACAGAAATAAAGAAACATAGAAACAGACGAAGATAAGAGAGGTTATTGCAAGTGAAAGGTGAGAAACA
>JACXGM010038153.1:0-10896 GCA_016801145.1 Umbra pygmaea
TCTATAAGGTCTTGAATATAATTTATGTTAGACTAGAACAACCGTATTTGTGCACAATTCAGCTCAGGCCGACAGTATGTAGGCTCCATATATTGCAGGCTTGTCCAAATACAAGAAAAAGCTATTAGCTAAATATTGTTTTGTGTCAGCAGTCACGGTAACTCTTGTGGTATATAAACAATAATGTTTCCTTTACCTGAGGGTGTATATTCATTACGTTTCAAATATGATTATTGACTTAGTTTAACTTTTTTCAGGACTCCCCTCAGGACACCCGTGACTCACCTGGCAACATCCGCCTGGTCCCCCCCCGTGAACCACCCATCAGCCCTCCCAGCTACAGCAGCTCCCTGCCCCCCTCCTCTTTCTCCCCTGACCCTCCCGCCCGCTCTTCTCGGATATACCCCCGCACCCCCATTAGCTCCCCTCCTTTGCATCACAACAACAAGGTGCAGAGCAAGTCCTCCACCCCCTCCCCGCCCCGCACTCGAATCTCCGGGCGCATGTTCCGCGCCCCAGTAGGCATACCGCCAGCCCGTCAGTTGGAAGAGTCCGCCCCCACACTGGAGAGCAATGGTACTACTCAAGCTTGATTGTCTCTGAAAGACCTGGAGGCATAAAAAGTGTGTAGGCTTCAAGAACACGATTAGTTGAAGCAGGATCATATTCATTAGGCACCAAAGGACACAATAAATCTCTGTATGTTCACATTGTGACTCTATGGAACAAATCTTTTTATGACACATGTAATGTTTGTCTCAGAACCCAACACAGCACTTAATATTCTCTCTTGGATTTACACTGTCATTCTTCATAGATGTAAGGCACAGTTATAAGTTCTGACTGATTTGTCTGCCTGTTATTCTGTCAGGTTCCATTCTTATGGCCGGTTATATTGTAAAATCTATTGTACCTCCCTTTCAAATATAAATTTTCTATCGTGTTGGTGTAATTGAACTAAAATGTTTATGTGTTCTTGGCTATTAGAGCTAAATAATTCAATTAATTTTTGTTCTTTTTGTAGTCATTGAATTGTTAGGAAAATCAAAGAGGGTATTTAAATGTAGTCCAGTTTTTGGGGGGTTTGGTTTGCTCTGATATCTTATATTTTTCTTTCATTTTTATCACAATAATGGGTAAATACTATTTTTTAGGGTACTGTGTGTTGACATATGAAAATATTAGTCCGAAAATTAATATACTAATGCATTGTACATATTGGTAATGATGTTTAATAAAAATGAACGAAACTAATTTCTACATTTGTTTTACTTATATAGATATACAGTAGTGAATGTTGAAATGTTTTGACATAACCCTCAAAATGTTCAGTTTGCACAGCAAAATCCTCAGTGTCACTTTAACTCGGATGGTGTTAAAATTAACACTCCTATTGTTTATATTGTTCTCACTGGATCAAAGTTAAATTTAACTTTAGATAATGTTAATAGATTAAATCATTAATAGTTTTACATCTGACACTCACATTTTTTTGACACAGTGTGAATTTAACACTAAATTGTGTTATTCTCCTTCACTAGGAGTGTTAACTTCTAATTTGTCACATTTGCATATATCCCAACTTAAGTAAATGGGCCCTATTTTAACGATCCAAGCGCATGGCGTGAAGTGCATGGCGCAAGTGCACTTTGGGCGTGTCCAAATCCACTTTTGCTATTTTGACAGCGGGTAAAAGGTTCGAGGGTTGTACTACTTTTGCTATTTTGACGGCGGATAAAAGGTTCCATGCGCCGGGCGCATGGTCTAAAAGGGTTGTACCAAGTGTCTTAATTAATTTATAGGGGTGTTTTGGGCGTAACATGCAATAAAACAATTAGAGATGAATCTCCCATTCCCTTTAAGAGCCAGGCGAGTTTGTACCTTTCGCGCATTGCTATTATGATGGCGAATTTGCTCCGTAATATTTTTATTTGTAATCTTTTGCATGTTCGTGTGCTGCTGCGCTTCCCTGTGTGTGTGTGTGTGTGTGCAACAAACATAGTGTGCATGCGCTGTGCATACGCCTAGGTGCATTTGACTAATTTGCGGTTAAAATAACAATGACATACTGTGCCATTGACTTTAGACCAGGTTTTGGTTGGTCAATGGCGCGATCACTTTCTGATGCCTCAAGATAGCAATACACCCCAAATTATCCTGAACACACGTCCCTGTTAGACCAGCACACCCATAGGCGCAAATATGGGCACAAATGCACTTGCTATTTAAACGACGCAGGTGCCGGACAGGAAATTGACAACTGCGTTGGTCATAAAATAGCAAAGACACTCGCATTCGGGCATTGCGCTGCATTGCACAGGGTGCAAGATAAGGCCTAATTTGTCACAGTTGCCCCCTCCTGGAGAGCTTGAGGAGGCGCATCTGCTACCTCTATGTTTTAGTTTTCTGGTTGGTTTTTGTTTTTCCTGGAATTTTGTTCACATTTCCAGTCAGTAGATCACAGTCAATCAAGTCACAGCTGCATCTCCTTATGTCATTTACAAGTGTATTGAAGGTGTGCTAGTTTTGGTGTCTGCTGTCATTTATTGTTGCTTGTGAGGTCTGTGGGTATGGGTGTCTTTAGAGTATTTATGTTTTTCCCTTCGAGGCACATTTATTTTGGTAACAGTGGTTGTTTATATTAAATACTGTTTCATTTCTCTAAATACCCTATTCAATTGTCACTCCTCCTTCCCACCTACAATGTAAAAAAATAACTGACCTTAAGAAAAAGAGAACTAAGGAGAAGGAATGGCTAGAAACTGGCACACTACGAGGCAGGAGCCTACAACTACCTAATAGGGGAGGAGACATTCTATGATGAGCTGGACAATATCATGTTGGCCGCTCTTGACAGCTTCCAGCCATCTGGGTGCTATACCCGCTACCTTACCAAGTATGGGGTGGTGGAAACGGGTATAGAGCATTTGGATTCCCCTACAAGGTGGTAGGAAGGCTCGGCAGGGTCCATGACAGGAGCTACAGACGGAAGGTGAGGGGGACACAAACTGTGATCTCCTGGGTGCCCCTTATCCACTCCACCACCTGGGTACACTAGCAAACTAGAGTCCCCCTCACCGCCACTGCCATAACTCAGATGGTTTGGGCTGCTACTGGACCTGCAGGACCCTCCTCAACCTGGTCCACCACCAGCAATGCTCTCCCAGTCTCTTTTGTTCATAACTGTCATCAACTGTTTCTTTCCAGCCAACAGATCACAGTCAATCAACTTACAGATGACAACACAGTTACAACAACTCACTTCATTTACCAGGTTATTTAAGTCCTGTTAGTTTCGGTGTCAGCTGTTAGGTTATTCTTGCTTGTGAGGGCTGAGTGTATTTAGATTACTTGCGTTTTGCCCTTCGAGGCACATTATTTTGATAACAGTGGTTGTTGTTTGTATTAAATGCTGTTTCATTTCTCTAAATCCCCTGCTTGTTTCTCTCTGCTTCTTCTACCCACCTACACATGAATTGTGACAAAATGTGACAGATACCAACATTGAGTGTGTTTTTACAGCTCTTGTAACCACAATAACAGTCACTGTGATATTTTTATTTTATTTTTATAAATTGAAATCAAACAGACAGGATATTCAACAGTTGTAATATTTTGTCACCCACAACATGCATTCCGTAGAACTGCAATGGTGAAGTACTCACAAACGGAACAAGATATAGATAAACTACATCGAGTTGGTATTAAGTTTGAAAAGTATATATTATTATTAATATTTAACAGTTACACACAGTCATCAATTAATTAATGCACAAAGCAGAAAATATACTATTCTGAAAAATGAACCTGCAGTAAAGCATTCTGGAAAATGTTGATTTTTTTTCCTAACACTTGTGTGTTAAAGTAACACCCTGACAACAAACACTTTTTAACACTGGGGTTCTGTTACACAAGTGTGTTGATTTTAGTACCTCAGTTAACACTGTGTAGTTAACGATGGAAAATAAACACTAGACAATTTGATGTGTGCATTTTCATGAAAGAATGTATTTTTGCCTGTCACTTTCATTACAACTACTTGGAAACCAGGTTAGTGTTACAGATTACAATCTGTAAAACTAACTCCAAAAATAGTGCCTCCACTTGAACTTCCAAAAACTAGGAGTGTATGGTGTGATAGTGAGGTAGAGGTCCAGAGCCTGGGTATGAACCAAAACATTAGGAAGTGGTACTTGACTGCAAGTTGAAATTAGCTCAATTCTGGGATCAGTAAGTGTTGGTTCTGGGGAGTGGAATATAGCAGAAAGTTACATGTAAAACACCCATCAGCCTAAAATGGCTACATGTGAGTGTATTACTAGCTTACACAACAGGGTAAAATGTGTGAGTACCAGTGGCGCCTAGTGGCTGGTCTTTCGTGTACCGACCCTGGTTTTGCTAGAGTCTGGTTACTTTTGTAATTTTAATAAAAGCTTTGAGGTAGCAATGAACATGTTCTTTCTCACTCCTAGCTAAGCCCATAGATATAAATCAGTATTTATATTATCTAGTGATTAATTATGTTTGTTTAAACCCTTTAGGCAAGGCAAGTTTATTTATATAGCACATTTCATACACAATGGCAATTCAATGTGCATAAATAGGAAAACATAAAAATGTAAAACAGATAAAATTTAAGCATTTAAAATAAAAGTGAAAAACAGTTAACTTTAAGCATATTTGGCAGAGAAGGGGAGGTGTCAACAGGCTTGACTGGGCGTGGTTAAATCAAGACAAACCAATAGGAAACGAATTGGTGGAGCAAAAATTGTCGCTTTGTTATTCCGTCACCAACAACAACAAGTGTTTTGCAGGCTGGCAGTTGGGCCGCTGTTCTTCATTGGATGGATAATAAAGTTATAGATTTCTAATGTTTGCCAACGATGTGCAACTCTCCGAGCATGTCAACAGCCATTTGCAAACCGACAAAAGTATTAGTTTGGACGAATTAAACAGCTAATTTATCTTGCTAACTTAAAACAAACAAAATGCACCCTAGAAATGCAGTAGGAAAAGGCACCACCAGTGGAACACAGTCTCAAACCAAACATCGTCTTAGATATAAAGTATTGGCAGAGAGGACTGAGGCAGTTGCACCTGTGGGCGTCTGGGTGGAGGGTGTACAAGACTGCCAGCGTGAGGATGAGCATCCAACTGTAAGTGAAGTGATACTGTAGCTACATCTATCAGTGTACAGTATGTGTCTTAACATAGATGTTCCTTCCTCTCTTGAGTTAGGTTCGTGCCCTGCTGACCGAGGAGCTACAGTGGGAGATTCAACGTGAGAAAGAGGACAGTCTTCGCCGTTTTCAGGACAACGTGCGCCACCGCGTGGCACAACAGGCTCAAGTGCTGAAGAGGAGGCAACTTCAGAAGTCCTGCGCGATGGTGAATACAGTGCACATGCCAGAGATCAGTAAAGAACTAGTAGTTTTGTAGTTACATGTTTAAAGTTAATTACAGATTCTATTGACGGCAACTCCCACAACCACCAACAAGCTGCTGCACTCCTGAAGTGCTTTTATTTTTATATTTACCAGTTGGGTGATTTGCAATGTCTAATAAAAGACTCTGGACAATTGATGTTGAAATGTCTTCCAAATCACATCCAATGATCTTCTGGTTCTTATCACGCTTGCTCTACTTAACCAGGCAGTCTAGACCAGGCATATTCAACTCTGGCCCTTGAAACCATTTCCACTCTACTTTTTTATTGCAAGCCTCTAATTGCTGACATAGGGACCCCCCTTGATGTAGCAGGGTTAGTGTGGAAAATTGTACAAGAACAAATGGGAGGGGAGAAAGTTGGGGAAAATAATACATAAATAAAAATGTACTGTTTAAAGGTTTGTTGAACCCAAAATGTGCTGTTGTGGACCAGTCATCAGAATGTCACGGGATAGTGGCACCATCCAAGTTACACTTAACATGACCTGGTGTTTCTCCCCCCAGGCGGACTGGGAGGGGCGGGTGCTTCAGCAATCCAGTGATGCAGCACAGAAATTGATCCAGAGGAAGAACCTGTTCTGCTCGTCACTACAGGGAGAGCTGGCTATCTGTAGCACCAACTCAGCCTGGACCCCAGCACAGGATCTCCAGTCCAGTGATGAGGAGAACAAAGACCAGCAACAGGTGGCTGAACCTGTCTAGAATTATCTACAATTACATTTATGTCTTTGTCAGAAGGGAATTGTGCATTTAGTAGAAGTGAGAGAAACAAACATATCACATTGCAAGAGGAAAAATCATACTGACAGTTTGGTCTGTGCCGATTTCAGTAAAGCTTTTGTTTTAAGCATTTTTTATTACCTTTTTATATACCTTTATATACCTTTCTAAACAATGACAATAAGGCCAGTTTAAAAGATGAATGTATTATTTCAACACATTTATTTCTGACTCCCTTAAGTTCTAAAATAGTAAATACAATAGCATTCCAGCGCTGTTAATGGATTCCTAAATACCATGGATGAATCCTTTTGTGTGACACCCAAACTCAGTTTGAGGCTCTTTTTCACTAATCTGATCTAACATCTGGCAAAATATAAAGATAGAGCAGCTACTGTAGGTCCATCATTGATTTTTTTCAACAACAAAGGGAGCATTTTCACAGGCACCCACATGTAGAGCTCAATGTAACCGCTACCACATAGCCCTAACCTACATTCCTTATCTTTTGTTTGTATCCATGGGGCTTGATTTCCTTTAGAGATGTTGAATGTTGAAGCCAGCACATTAAATCAGTGACATAACCTCTAGCTTTACAGATACAATAGATGATATATGGGTCTTTTTTGGTATTTCAGCTCAGTGAAGTCATGAGGCAGGTCAGACACCGACTGGCTGCATGCCAGACGGTCCGAGACGGAGAAGTGACTTCAGAGTTTCCTGGAGGAATATGGAAGGGTTCTTCAACCAGAGATGTGAGTGCACTGCTCTTCCATTTAAATGTCTCAAGTTGGCTAGCCCACAAAATCAACATGGATGCCATGGATGAATTGACTAATGTTGATCATATGGTAATAATTTAAATTCATCCCCACAGGCCATGCCATCGTCAAACTTCCACTCTTGAAAAAGTTTGATGAAACTTGCAATTTAGGCATTGCAGAAGAAGCCAATCCTTGTAAAATAACATTATTTTTAGCATTCTGAAATAAATCTGAAGTGGAGTTGATAGTAGTGTGGTGAAATCACATTCAGAAAAAATAATTGTCATACGATGTGACAAAGTTTGACAGTAAAAGTCCATCCCTGTTAAAAAGACAGAGATTTTTGGCGTTAAGATAGCATCTTATTTGTTTTATCTGCTATTTCCATGACACTTTTCACAGTGTTTGTTTTTGCAATATTGGTTTTGTCTCATAAACCAGTGGTTCCCAAACCTCTCCTCGGGGACCCCCAGCCAGGCCATACTTTTGTTTTAAACCTGAAATGGCACACCTGATTCAATTAGTCAAAGGTGTAATGTGTAGTTGACTAACTGAACCAGTTGTGTCGTTTCAGGGTGAAAATAAAAACATGGCCTGTCTGGGGGTCCCCGAGGAGAGGTTTGGGAACCACTGTCATAAACCAGGGAAAAACATCCCGCACACTGACCATAACGCAAGCAATAAGAGGTCTGAGACCGAAATTTAGTTTTTTCTAATAAATTATTGCTTGCGTTACAGTCAGTGTGCGGGACGTTTTTTTCCTAAGTTTATGATCCGTCACGATTGATCTCATCCTACGCACCTGCCTGACTACTAGAGGTGTGCAAAAAGTTTTTCTATATCGTCTTTAGCCCGGGCAATTGAAACCTGCCTGTCAATATGAAACACAACTGTAGCTATTTCCGGTGTTTAAGGCATGTCTCATAAGTGTAGTGGGTTATACCAAATGGATCAAATATGCACACCTTTCCCTCCTGAATATTTTAACTTTAACTTTCAACAGGAAATATTCTTAGCATTATTTCCACATGCAGATGTTTTGATTCTATCACATGATGTTGTCCAGAAATATTTAATTGAAATTCATTGATCCAGCTTGGAGCCCTGAATTACTCAAATGTTGTCTGTAAATGTGAGTACAAGGAATTATTTTTCTCTCAACAGAAAGCTATATCTCCTGAGGAAACTGTGGAGGAAGAGGAAGACAACACTGCTGATGAAGATGCTCTATTGGGTGGGCAGCATGACATCTCTCTTCATCGCTCTGATCGTCATGGGAGCAAGACTGTGACCTTTGATAAAAATCCGGTTTGTCACCGCAAAAGTCCTCTTTCTAACACTATTTCCCAGCATTAGCATTTTCCAAAAGGAATTAGAGTCAACAGTCTTGTGAGATGCTGAGGCACGTGTGTATCATAATGTCCCTGTAGTCAGGCAATTGTAGCTTGTGTTTGTGCATGTATGTCAACCTAGATGGGTTCCTCCTGAAAAGCTCTTATTGTGACCTCTGAGAATCAGTCTTACACGTGTGTGTTTCAGGTTTGTGAGAAGCTCGTTAACGGGCCGTATCCAGCAGATCCTCGTCTTGGGTTTAGTACCGATTACAGAGCTAATCAAGTTATTTGGCCTGACGAAGACCAGGAGGAACTGAAAAGAGAGGTAGGTGACTACAGACAGTTAGAGCTGCAGCTAGCTGCCAAAATACACTTGAGTTAATGAGGAATACAAGGGTTATTGTAAACAAGTCAGGGCTCTACAGTGCCCCCATTTCACGCGAATTTGCTTCTGAAAATAGACAGGAAAAATTATTTACGAGCATCGTGTGCAAGTAAAAATTACAACCTACCATAATGCATTTTTCGCCCCGCTTCTAATTGTTAAAAAAACTACAACTCCCACATTCTGGAAGGAGTCATGCGCCAACTGCAGTAGTTTTCTGTGACAACGCAGTGCAGTCAAAGTGAAATGTGGGAAAAACATTGGGAAAAAGAAAAAGTATAAATTCTGTGTTACTTAAACATTCTTCAATGCGCTCCTAAATTTCTTTGTGTGCTCCGACAGTTTTTTATTTGGGAGTACATGTACTCCTTCGGAAAAAAGTTAGCTTAGAGCCCTGCAAGTGACAGCTTCAGCTATGGTGTTGTGCATATTCCTGGCAATCACTTAGAAACAAGGTAAACAACATGACATAAACAACCATTCTGAATAGCCATTCCCAAGCTGTGCTGAAGAATTTCTTCCCCGATGGCAGTGGTCTTGTCCAGGATGACAATGGCCTCATCCACAGGGCAGGAGTCTAATTCATATCCACCATGGAACAATGGAACCTTGTCATCCAGTAGAGTTCCAGACACATTGGTGCTCGTTTGGCAGGTCGGGGTGGACCAGCGCATTAGTCTGACAGTTAAAGTGTTTTGTTTATTTTGGCAGGTCACATTATACTGTAGTGTTCTAGTGTTCATGAATATATGCCTTTCCCAGATTGATACTTTGCCCCTTACCAAATCACCTGTCAGCAGTGATAGTTGTGCCATCAGAAAGCAAAAACACATTTTCAATTTGTCTTATTTATACTAAATGCTTGAATACCATGCAGTGAGATATCTGTTAAGACGTTTGAGGTCCAAATTAGTTTAAATAACTACTAAATCATCACAATTGAGACTGCTTCTATAATATACATTCACGTGCTGGAATACCTTAACTTCTCCATACGTACACTGTTTACAAAACCAACCATTCTTATGTTTCTTCCTGCATGTGAAGAAAGCAGTGAGAGCCCAAAAGGGAGATAAAACAAAGAGATGATACGGTGCTCAAGGCTCAAGGCATTCATGCAAGGAGAACAAAGTGTTCACATAGTTCTGTGTCCGAAATACAAGTTTGAATGAACAGTAATGAGGTGTTTGTTTGCAGCGTCAGTCTCAGTTTGTGACGTACCGGCGGCTCTTCATGGACATTGAGAGAGAGCAGGTGAAGGAGCAGCAGAGACACAGGAAACACCTGAGGAGAATTGCACGGTGACTCACCACAACACGAGAACAGACATTGTTTTCACAATATACCATCTCCATGCTTCAGCTACATGTTATTTTGAAAATAATTCTTACAATTGTACTGTTACATATTCCTTCAAATTAGGTTACTGGGAAGAATATATCAATTCAAACACATTTTAATTTTGATGGTGTCCTTGCATTGAACTTGTCCTGAATCCATTAGTGTACTTGTTTTGATTTGATGTGATGTAAATGGAGTTGAACCCAACCCTGGTTAATACACACATATATGAATGTGTCACTGTAGCTAACCTGATAAGAGCTCAGGGCTTATAACGGCAGGTTTAAATTCCCACAAGGGAATTGAAAGTGTTACAAATTATAAAATTACTCTCGCTCTCGTGACATATTTTAGGTCCTGAAACTGAGTCATTATTAGGTACACACACACACACACACACACACACACACACACACACACACACACACAGAATGTGTAATGTTCATGTTGAATTGTTCATAATGTATTGGTGCAAGCAAGGAGAGCGGGTCCGCAGGAACTACAAGCTAATTGTATTAAGGGGTAACAAAATAGTTATTTTACACATAATAAACAGTGATATTGTGATGGATCCTGTTTGGATAATCAGCAGACATCACAGCACCTGCAACTAAAACCATGTGAAGCCTTTAACTGCCGGTGGTTAGACTCACACTTTCACTTACAATAGCTTTATATATACAGGACTCTGCTTGAATAACTACACCCCTTTGAATATAAAGATTTGTATCTATTTCTCAGTGAACACCTGAACCATTATTTGAAATTTGATTAAACTGAGTTCTGTGAAACGTTTGCTTTAATGAAGAACATAAATGGTTGGTCACAAAGGCAAGGCAAGGCAAGTTTATTTATATAGCACATTTCATACACAATGGCAATTCAATGTGCTTTACATAAACAG
>JACXGM010038154.1:0-10907 GCA_016801145.1 Umbra pygmaea
GGAGCATCAAGGCATGGACCACCAGACTTAAAAACAGTTTCTTCCCACAGGCCATTCGGCTGCTCAACATGGAACACAGACACTGATCGCAAATCGTCTGTTGAGCACTAACACTCTCTGGTCACTTTATGCTCTCTACATCTGATGTAGCAGAATTCAAATGCACCTTTAAAAGCAATTTTCCATGCCAATTCTATAACATTTACTACTTCTACTGTTGTACATTTTCCAGACCACTGCTCAGTACATAGCGTTTTATTATTATTATTATTATTATTATAACTGTTGTCATTACTATTTTAAAATTCTTATATTGTTGTAATTCTTGTTTTTAAGCCCACTGCATAGAATCGCCGAGCCATGTCAAAAGAATTTCTCTGCATAGGATGATGTATGTTATTCAATGCATATGATAAATAAACAACTTTGACTAATGAGAAATTGACCGGGTGTTCCTAATGATCCTTTAGGTGAGTGTATATTGCAATGTCTAGATGTGCAAAGTAGAGACATATCAACAGACTAAAGGCTGTAATTGAAGCAAAAGGTGGTTCAACAAAATACTGAAACAAGGGGGTTATCCTTTTTCCAACTCAGTGATTTTTTTTTTCTTTTTTTTTTCTGACATGTTGGTGTTATATCTTTTACTTGGATGTTACTGAGTAAATACAGCTGAATGAAAGGCTGCAAAGCAACAAAATGTGATTATTTTACAGGGAGGTGATTCTTTTCTATATGCACTGTAGCACCATTCTTCAAGAAGAAAAGCTTCTACTTTAAGGGATGAAGGAGGTGGAAACATACACTCCAGAACTTCCCGTAAAGTTTAAATGATGTTTAGATCTGGTGATCGTGAAGGCCATGGAAGGTGTTTGACATCATTCTGGTGTTCATGAATTCAGACTTAAATTAGTTTATCAGTGTGTATGGTTGCATTAATATCCTAGAATACAGGAACATCACGAGACAACCGTGTTTGCACCAAGTCCGTAGTCTGCAGTAAGGCTACTGTAGAGGCGTGGAACAACTTTTCTGAATCCATCTACCTGTCAGTCAGCTTCGACTTCGTGACCATCAATGCCGTTGGTACAGGTTCGTCATAACCTGTCTTGTTTTCCCAGAACACATTAAATCATTTTGCAATCATTTTGCAAAAAACTCTAATATAAAAGTGTAATTGTCAGACCTATTTTATAGCTGACACCTAAATCCTTCTAATGTTGTGACATATGCAGCTGCATTTGTAATTATGTTTAAAAGTGATAACCAGTGAGCAGCAGTCCTTTTTCATGTGGTGATTCCATTATTTTGTCCACCATTTTATATTCAACATTTGCCTGTCAATATAAAAAAGACAACAACAATAGACAATTAGGGGGCGATCCTTAAGAGGTTAAAGGCACACTATTGGTAGGCTAAGCATTCAGTTCCCTGATTCTGTCCATCATTACATTTTAGTGCAAATGATCAATAGTGTACCATACCTAATATTCTTGAACATATCCGGGCCCTTGTGAGTTAATCAGAACTAGTTATATAAATCACATTCTCTCTCGCAGAATCTTCAAAGTTGATTATGTCTGCATAGATGTACTTTTGTCTCGTGAACCAGGTCTTATTATTATGAAAATTATATCAGTGTTCACCACGAGCGAGGCCCAAAGTGTTTTTTTTCTCCTCCCCTTCTTAAAACAGCATGTTTTTTTTATAATTAAGATTCCCCGCAGCTGTTGTTGACCTTTTCCTCTACACAGAGAGTCTGCTTTGCAGGGAATCAAAGGGAAAACTTCCCACCTCAGATTTTAATCACCGTCTCTTTCCTGAACTGTTAGCAGCGTGAGTGGGGTTGTGGAGGCTGAATGTGTGTGAAAAGAATTGAATCTCTGTACTTTATCTATTTTTTTCCTCCCCATGTCCACTTTGTGAACACATAAGGACTCACAGTCGGGGGTATTTGGGCCTAATGATGTCTTAGTGAGGCCAGCATGATGGTGAGCTGACCTTGATGAAAACACATTTAATACAGATAGCGGTGTAGACGGAAATGTCATTTGAAACCCTGACACATATTATTAATACAATTTTCACATGAAATATACCTACACACAGAAACATGCAGAAAGACACAAACTATTGGCAGGCACTCTTACATACCACATGAGACATGGTGCCACCTGCTGTAATACATGGTGCCCGAGTAGTGCACTGGCAATGTAATGAGACAGTGCTCACGCGAGGTTATCAGGACATGTGTTGGGCAGATGTCACTGTCGGACCAGTGGATAGCAACAAAAATCAAATCCGCTCAAGACTTCAAAATTACCTAATATTTGGCTGTGCACGTGTATGTGTATTTGTGTAGACACACAGAAAACAGTAGGACTGTCAAAAATTAAACCGATTCTACATCTAATTCAGAATACTTGTAATTATGTCAATTAATCCTTTAAAGAATGGGTCACCAAAATGCAATTTGAAACGAAAATAACATTCATTCATATAACTGCCAGAGTATACAGATTAAAGGTATCATCTGGATACACATATTGAATAAGCATGTCCCTCAGCTCTGGCAACATGTGGATTTTCGTGGTTCTCTCTGCCTCGCTCTTCCTGATTTATAGCTACACGCGCCGGCACCACCTTAAGCACAAGCACCCTCACCTACACACACTACTGTAATTTACACATTGTTTTGCCCAGTGTGTTGTGTGAGCGAAAGTGCAATAGGATTAGGGAACACCAGAGCTCCTGGTGGAGCATAGCAGCAAGGGAGAACATCTGGCTCTCATCAGGCTAGATCAACAGGGGGCTTGGAGCAGGACAGCAGATGGTGGAGAGGTTTCCACACAATGGGGAAAGCCTCTCAGCTCCACAATCTCTCCCCACATACTCTTAGCCTCTCTACTGCTACCAACTAACAAATACAGACCCATAGGAACCCAATATCTCTACCCCACTTTAAAAGCAAAGAGGGTGACACACTTGCATATAAATGCAACCTTGTTTACTTGAAAGTTGTACCAAGCCGACCTTTAAAAATATAATGAAAGCTTATTTGATTACCTAAAATGATCAGTGTTTAGACAGTGCCAGGTACTTGATGCCAATTAACACAAGGGTTTGCTTTGTTGAATAAATGTTGCATGTCCTTGTCTCTGTTTCTCTTTAATTTTGAACATCATACACATGTTGAAAAGATGATGTGCTATTCAACCAATATAGCAGCATTGCAACTGTTTACATGCTCTGCTGTATGTTGTGCACAGCACATTATTAGTGTTTTTGTCAATTTGAAAGTATAAATGGAAAAATAAATATTGTAATTTCATTACAAAAAATATATTTTGGGTTTTGGTAAATATAGTAATTAAAAGTGGTTATTTCCTCGTTAATGTAAAGCATGACTTTCTAATTAAGCAATTATGTTAGCCTATTTAACTGGCTGTCAAAATAGAATTGGCATGGAAAATGATATTGCCAATGCAGTGAGTCATTCCCATTCAACCTCCAGTATCTTATTCTGTCAAATGTCACAGCCCTCTTCCTCAATTACCATTGGAGGCCTAAACCAAATTGGTTTGAGTGAGTAATCTGTGAGCAATCCATGTGGCTAAGGCTAAGGGAATGAGACTGAGGCTGGAGCTGCCCGGCCTCCAGCCAGATGCATTCTGCATTCCACAATTGAGCAAGAGCAATTAACAGTTCTATTGCCTTTTTCCAGCACTTGACTGTGTTTGCTGTGTGCCATTAGGCAGCAGGTATCACCTGTCAATGGACCCACAGTCTCCTTGACTCTCCCTAGCCCCAAGACTGGAGCTGTGATTGATGACAGGTCAGCCTAAGACAGCCCATGAAATTTTCAATTCTTCCACTGGGAAATTGCTAATTTCTTAGAAGTCCATTTCCATTTTTGCAACACGACAGCATGCTAAGCTTATATATTACTTTGGTTCCAAGTCCAGAATTGTGATAAATTGTGCCACATATTGGACAGGAATAAAATTAATTTGTGGGACCTTATTATTAGCTTTTTTCACCTTGTTGTCATGTATATTTAAGCAGGCGTGACATTATAGTTCAGGTAAATGCTACACAGCCTTTCCTGCAGTACCTACACAGTTAAGACTGTCACTTTGACATTGGGTTTCTGGCTTTTTAAAAAGCAAAATGTGTATCCTATTTGATGCGGTATTAGTTTTAAAGGGGTTATTTGTCATCATACAGATTCATGCTGTCGTTCAGAGACATTTATATCACTTTAAGCTCTTTGGGTGTTCTACTTCTTGATAGCAATACCTCAGTGACAAAGATTTTCCCAAACAGCGTAGAATGACACTGCTGTGAGTGTGACTGCTTTAATTGTTCCTCCGGCTTTTCTCTGATGGCTGATCTTCTCATCACTAGACTAGAGACCCCAAACATTGTCTGTGTCTACATTTTTTATTTTTTATGTGACTGTATTTGAGAAGCCTGTGTCTCACACTTTGATATTTTGTACAACATGTCTGTGTTAACTCATAACAGTCGACAGTTACAAACATGAACATGACATTAACAATGTGTAAGGCTCGCACACTACCCAATCTATAGTTCAGGAAACAGCCAATCATTCATCCCATAGAGATCTTGACAACTGCTTTGTTATTTTGCTTCAAAAACATTAAATTGGATAAAGAATAAATATATTAGACACAACATTTTTATACTATTCGACAGCATGTTCTATTTAATTGTTTTAATGAATGTTTAACTACTGACATGGTTGTGCCAATCCAATATATGGAAGCAATATAACCAGCAATTTAGTTGAAATGTCCCACAGCTAGATTCAGGGGAGATATTTGGTTGACTTCCTTGTCTTTATTTGTCCTGCCCCTGAATCCAGTTGATTGGAGAATTAAACTTCCATAGTGATTCAGAGAATAATATTTATCGCATTATTCCATTAAATTGCTATGTAGCTATATACAAAGAGTTGGTGCAGGATTTTCCTTTCTACAATGGCTAGTGCAAGTGATGAAATACCAGAAGAGCTGGACGATTTTAACTGTTATTGAATGGAAATATCCAACCATACATGTTTGAGCAAAAATAACACGGGACAGAAATTCAGCAAAGGCAATTTTATTGTGTGAATCAAGTGGCTGCTGTGGACGTAGCCACTGGTGAGGTGAAGCTATTGTGGAATCCAAAGAGAACTCACACTGGATGGCAACAGATATGGAATGTGTGTGTGGTAAAGAGTGGGACAGTGCTCAATTTTTTGCATTCAACCATCTTTAGCCAAGAAGATGATTACTATGTTTGCTAGATCATCCAAGGTTTACATGGACCAATGTGTATGGAAAACTTCAGCATGATGAACTGTATATACCAGCCTGATCCAGAGTGTTTTAGCACTAGCAGAGGTAAGAAGCTGGTTAACATGATCTACTGTGTATTTGTTTGTGTATTTATGTGGATGAATGTAATGTAAAATTAAAAAAAATAATTGGTCAGAGAATATTGTCCCATTTATATGTAGGTACGTAGTGTAACTGTAGAATGTGAGAATTATAGACAGATCTTTTATCATTATTGTTATGGTGACTGGCTAACAAGCTGAAAGCATTGTCATGGGATGATAAGGCACTCTGCTGTGTGTAGCATTTGTTGTAGCCAATTAGCATCCCATAGCTTCTATTGTCTTTTTTACAATTACTTGACTTGCATAAACCCAACGTACAAATAAAATAATGGGTAACAGAATATTGATTAGTCTGTATAATTTTCAGCTAGGTAGGTTGAATAACTCTCAAATGACTTAGTGAGAATGATTGCCTATTAGGTAGCTTATTTGTGTTGGATGAGCAGTGCAAAAAGATCGGCAGCCCCTCGACATATGGTTGGATGTGCGCGCCTCTCGCCATAACACAGATCTGTCCAAGGAGTTGCGGAGCCGCCAACAAGGTAGGGTTAATGGGAATTGGGAAGGGAGGAAAATGGAGGAACATTAAAAATAAAATAAAAGAATTGGCCGACTCTTGGTTGGTCTCGGATCCATTGGTGGGCACAGCATTGTATATCACACTTAAATGGAATAGGAAAATGCAGCAAGTGTGATACACTAATGAGGATGCCCAGGGATACTTAAAATCATCCACTCTGCAAGATACGATATACAGGAAATAGTGAGTTAAAAATACCTAAGATTAACACCAACATTGATTAGTATTTACAACACAATAATATGTACACATGAATGGGGGGCTTTAGGGCACTAATAGGGGAATAATGGTACCATAAACTTTGCAGAAAACCCGAAGTGTACTGTATATAGAGTTAAATTATTAACTAAAAATGCAGTAGCATTAGCAAATCTGTCATTGCAGGGTAGTGTCAATGAGACAGTCAATCAAAGTTGGTTTTTGAGAAGATGAGGAAAAAGTCATTAATGTTCACATAATTCTATATAGAAATGTCTGAATCGCAAAAAAATGTGTAACTAGGACCCATGATGCCACAAAACATTCTTCCAAAGTTAGTATGTAATTTCCTTGTGGTCAATTGGAAGTTTTGAATAGGATGGAAATTCTACAAAAATGGTAAGGACTTCTGGACATGTTGTCATAGTCCCCTATGTACTGAAGATTTGGTCCAGTTCCAGCTTGTTCCCAGCCACATTTGTACAATATTGTTTTCAATTTTGAAACCCATTAATTAAGCTGTTCTTTTTCTATTGTCAGAGTTGATGGTAACAAAACAACAGTTAAAGGAATCGAAATGTACAATACAACATACATATGGACTTATAATATGTTTTCCTGTCTCCTTTGTCTTTTTAAGCATTTCACAATCTGGAGTTTGAGACCTTAATTCTCGGGGGAAAAGTGTTTATAGACATTTTGCATCACCCTACAGCTGATTATCGTCATTAATATGACGCTATTAAAAAGAGGCAATACATTTAATCAAAGGTTCACACAGTAGGTTCACCCCTTTAAGGTATTGTTTTTAGCCAGCATAAATGTCAAGACCAAAACATTCAACGATACCTCCTCCAGTGTTTCAATAAACACTGGTTATGGTGAAGTTATGATGGTTACCATTTTACCCCAGAGCATTTACCAAACAAGAGGTTTTGGTTCCATTAAGTAATGTTGTTACTGTTGTTAATGTGTAAATTATTTTACCATTGTAATGACATTATCTAGTCTGGTAACCTCTGCAAATTGGTGAGGGACGATTGACACCATAACGTGTGGAAAGCTTTAAAATGTTGAACTATGCAACCATTGATATAAGGTGTTCTATATGAGCATGGGTAAACATTTTATCACTGGGTGTAAATATTGGGTCAAACACTGGTTGTATTTATTTTAACAATTTGACATAATGCATAAGGAAATAGTGAGAAATTTGTTATTGTTATCGGATGATTTCTCTCCTTTCTCAACATTCTCTGATGATGTTGATAATGTTCTGATTTCAATAGAGACTTAAATACATTTAATATTTGAATGGTTCTTTCTAATCAGATCCTTAAAATAAATTCCAATAAACCTTTGTTATATTAAGTTATAGTTTACAAAAACAGTAAACATGTGACACAGTATTTGTTAATTATTTTGGATCTGTATTCCAGCATATTGGTTTTGAAATTATTAAATCACTATTGTGTTAAAATTCAGAAAGTCAGCTTTAATTTAAGGGCAGTTTCACTAATATCAGATGAGTCATATAGAAATTACAGCCCATAGTTTTACCCCTCATTTTAGGGTGCCAAAATTAATTGTACGGATTAACATTCTCTGCAATAAAGCAGTAATATCCAGTACTTTGTCGCATGTCATTTGCATGCAATGATTGCCTTTGCGACCCAAAGACATCACTTGGTATATTTCCTGATTATGTTCTGCCAGGCATGTACTGCAACTATCTTTCAATCCTGTTTGTTTCAGGGCCATTTTGCTTTCAGTCTTGCCTTCAGCATGTGAAATGCATGCTCAATTGGATTTAAATGGGGTGATGAACATGGACAATCAATAAATTTCCAATTTCTTGCCCTGAAGAAAGTGCTATGGCAGTGTGTTTGGGGTCATTGTCCCACTGCATAATGAATTGCTAAGAAAGGAATTTAGAGGCATTTGGTTGTATGTATTTGAGATATTTCTGTAAACTTAAGTATTCCAACAGCAGTTCCAGTCTATCTTCATACTTTCCTCTTGCCATCACTTTCACACGTTTGTCTTTGTTTCATCTGGTTCAATTTTTTTTTGCCAATATTCAGAAAATTGATTTTGAGGCTTTATCTGCAAATGGAAAGGGTTCCACCAAGAACAGCTTACATCTGAAGAACCCTTTTTAGAAGACAGTTTCTTTGCTAGGCAAAGGGTTCTGTGTATACCTTTGTATTCAAAGAAAAACATATGAAAGAAGGGATTATTTAATGATTGTTTGGAAGTCAAGATGTACACTTTGGAATACCAGAATGGTTGTAAATAAAACCCACCTAAATGTGGGTAATCCCTCTTCCAAATGAAACATGAATTCAGTGAAAAAATAAACATTGTCTCACATTCAACTGCTGTTAATTTCAGCAAAATTAACGTGTAAATATTTGTATGAACATAAAAAGTTTCAAAAACTAAGATGTAAACTAAACAAGTTGTAAAGACATATGATTAACAAATGAAATAATGTGTCCCTGAACAAAGAGGGGATCAATATTAATTCGGTAACACTTTCTATGAAGTACATTTTATAATGCTTTATAATACTATGCTTAACGCATAATAACACAAACTATAAGTATTTATAATAATGTATAAGTTGTTATAAATACACATATAAAGCTCTATGTTGCTTTATAGATCATTATCTATAATGACTTATAAGGCTTTACTTTTGAGAAAGGTTTCAAGCGGTATGAGAAAAGCATCACATAGTTCAATGCCTTGGACAATGTATGAAAACATTACATATTTCACGAAATCTTAAAGGATGGTAAATATACACCGTGTTCCAAATTATTATGCAAATTGGAATGAAAATATAACAACAAAAAACTAATATTTTGTTTTTTAACCAAACACATGGATGGTATTGTGTCTCCTAGCTCTTTGGATCACTAAAATCAATCTCAGACACGTGATAATTAGTTTGACAGGTGAGCGCAATTAAAGGAAAACTACTTAAGAAGTATTTTCCACATTATTAAGCAGTGTAGTTGAAGTTTTCTACTACACTACATTGAAACGTGAGACGGGGCTATTGTGAACACATTTGTATTGACCGACAAAACAGTAAGCACACATCTATGCTAGCCTACAGTAGGTGCAAATACAGGTAGTTTGCATTGCGACCGTTGTGCTTAAAGGGCCCATATTATGAAAAACTCACTTTTTCTGGGATTAGGGGTGTTATTTTAAGTCTCTGGTGCTTCCACACGCATACAAAATTTGAACAAAAACTATCCATGCTGTTTTGAGTTAGATAAGGGTTTTCGAATGTATTCTGCCTTCAGTCTCAGAGTGAGCTGTTCAAAATCTGCAGGGCTTTCTACGTCCCTAGCTGAAACATTTGAATATTCCCGCCCACCACCCCCTGCCATCAGAGCATACCCCCACCCACCACCAGGTACAGCAGTAACTATGATATCCTCCATGTTTTTAGCGATTCGGAAGCACCACGGGAACTGTTCTGTTTTGGGATGTAAAGACGAGCGCAAAACACTCCATCAAGTCCCAGCCGCAGAGGACAGAACAGCAGAATGGATTTAATTCATTTTTTAAGGCAAAAGTTGGCAATTTTCTTTGGTGTGTGCTAATCACTTTGAGACTGACTGTTTCTCCAATTTTGGTCAGTACAAGGCAAGATTAGCCAGAAACTTTTCCTAGTAGAGGGTGCACTTCCAATTTTGCGTGAAATTCCTGCAGACGACATGTAAGTAGTTCTATACAGTTTTTTTGTACATTGAGGTGTTGTTTGTAGCAGTCTTTTGCCAATAAAAACGAGGCGGCGAACCTCTAGCATTAGCTTGCAGTCAGCATGTTTCTCCTGTAAATCTATTGACCAACTACGGGAAATTTCGAAAGCTATGCATTTGTAAAATAACTAACCAAGACGTGTTTTGCCAAACTAACCAAGTAGCTAGTGTTATTCCACATAGTACAAGGTAATGCTAGATTCTAGTAATTACATGGTATCCACATACAAACCCTAAGTTTGGGGTATTTGTGAAAATAATGCGTTTGGAAATGTTTTATAAACGGAAATATGTTAGCGTTGTCCAGGGCAAAACAAGTGTATGGTTGAGACTGCTATATCACAGGCACATTGAATTTACTCAACCATTCTGTGAAATGACTTTCTTTTCCTGGATTGTATTTATTAGTGGTGCTTTTTCGATTGATGTATTTGTTGGCATAATAGTACATGTACGATGAAGTTGATGCCATTTCTCTTTTTTTATGTAGGCCAGTGCGTCATTAGAGTTACCAGCTACGAAAGATATTGGCTGCCAGACTGAGCCCCCTCAAAAACAGAATGTTGGCACACAACTCTTTTTAGGACTCTTCGTTCACATTACAAAAGTGAAGGTTTGTAGTTTTATAAATTGCTTTTGATCAAGTGTTACAATGAGCTGTTGCAGCCTTTAGTGCTTGAATTTATACTATGACAGTGCTGCCATGTTTTACTCCTAAGAATGCCTTGTTATCATATAAAATATACAGGTCCTTCTCAAGAAATTAGCATATTGTGATAAAGTTCATTATTTTCCATAATGTAATGATAAAAATTAAACTTTCATATATTTTAGATTCATTGCACACCAACTGAAATATTTCAGGTCATTTATTGTTTTAATACTGATGATTTTGGCATACAGCTCATGAAAACCCAAAATTCCTATCTCAAAGAAT
>JACXGM010038155.1:0-10907 GCA_016801145.1 Umbra pygmaea
TTCAACAATTCACATGGTTATACCATGAACACCGCTCACACTATAGAATTTGCGTACACGAAGTCAGAGCAGACGTGAGATTTTATCGCAGCCTACGATCACGTTCAAATTGATAAATCCCTTGCTTTTCGTAGGAATCACCGTACGCCCGTCGTACGCCTGTTTTAGGTCGTACGCACGTTTCATAAATGAGGGCCATCATGTTTCTATCTGAATGCTTGGCATGTGAATGCACCTCAGATTCTTCCAGTAGCACTCAAATATAAGGAGGTACCATAAACAAATCAGAGAAAGATGGAATAATTTAAATGAATTAACATGAACAACTGCTTTTAAGGCCCTCAAAAAAATTGCACTGCGCACCCCTCTTCCCCTTCAAGAAAAATACAGCCCTCCCAGACCAGGCTTGAGGACCCAATATAAACCGACCTGTCCCTTAGACCACTACTCAAAATGTCTGGCACCTGATGCTGTGTTTTAAAAGATATACACTTTTTTCATGTTTTTTAAAATGCACCTGGAGGATATTGTCCAATTCCAATATGTTCTGTGTTTGCATTGGCCTAATTGAAGGCTGAAGGAAAACACTTCTGAGTTCCGACCTCTGGGCAGTCGCTATGTGAAGCGAATCCTTTCATTGAATTAGAGTCCGTTGAGGGGCCCGACTTTGAACTCTTCAGGACTTTATAACCCTGCTTTGTTGCCATGAACAGAATCCATTGCCAAGTCAACACCTTGCAGTTAAAACAGGCCTTTCAGTGGTAATGTCCGTAATGTAGTTAGCACACAAACACACACACACACAATATACACCTTTTTTGGGGTTAGCTAACGCTATGGAAAACATGTTCCACTCACTCCTCTTCTGTTCCCTCTCCATGTTCCAGTAGGATAATCAAGGAGGAGCAGATAGATTCATTGCCTTCCTCTTGGCACTGACATTTCCCTTTGTGTTTCCATTCTAATGATCTGTCCACGGATTATACAGCGACAAAAAAAGGTAATATGAATAATAAATAAAAAAAACGCAGCGCTCCTTGGCGTAGGGGCGAGTCACCACCGGCGTGTTCCGGAATGGATTTATTATTGAGATAAGGAGGTAGGGAAAGGCGTCTCAGAGAATAGAGATTGTAGGGAGGTTAATAAGGTGGAGGGAGAAAGGATTTGTGTGAGAAACTCTGTCGTCCCACGCTAATGGAATCTTCCCGTTCAGAATGTGACGGGGAAACTAAAGTCGTGAAGAAAAGGACAGTCTTTCTTCTCCTTAACTTTGTTCAAACTTTGCTTGAACTGTGTCCACGCTCAGAACCAAGCTGTGTAAGTTCTGCATGTAGAGTTAAATATGAGTTATAACAGTTTTAGCATTTTTTCTTTATTTAAGAATACCCTACATTATTTCATTAGTGGAACGCACAGAAAAACAGATAAACCGTCAAGGACTACCATGACCCGATTAGAGGTATTTGCAACTGTCTTGCAGTAATGCATGATTTACCAACCTTTTTTTTCAGCCGCTATGAATGAGCATACGTGGATAACAATTTGCATCCCAAAATGGCACTCAGACACGATAGATCACAGTGTCTATCATGTCTCTATTTCAATGTATAATTTACAGTATATAAAGTGTCCCTTTTTCATTGTATAGATCACATTATAACATATGGTTTTGGTATTAGGTATTTATTTTTGCCCATTTTCATTTCAAACTTTCTATGGCCTGAGTCTGGTCTAAGGCCTGGTGGTTGGGAAACCCTGCACAAATGAATGCCCCAGATCATGTGTTTCTGTAGACTTTTTAATCTCTGGTATTATGGGATAGGGATGCACCTACACTACTTTTCTATTGTTGAAACTAGCATTTTCTTTTTGTTGACATTTAACAGATGGATACTTTACCTACATGGGCACATGATTGCCATAATTCAGTAAATGGTCACCAAGTTAAATACCCCAAACCACAATTTAGCAAAAGGTTAAGAAAGATAAACATAATATTGTATTGAATAAGCTTTTTATAAACAAATTGCTGAATGTTAATTTTAGATTACGCAGAATTTACATTAACAATACGAAATCTTATTGAAATGTTCAAATACAGGTGTAGCGTGTTGTGTTTGTTGTCGTCCAATCACAGTGTGACCAAAGTGGCACTGGGTGAAATTACTGTTACAGCCTCCCCTTTTGTGGCACTTGTTAGTGCTAACTAGCAAATTGAAGTTAGAATTAAATAGAAAAAGTAGAACAAAACATATATATTCTTGGTATTTAGCTACACATCTGAATAGACCAACAGTGTTTTCAACAGAGTATTCTCAATTAGCCTAAGCATTAGCTAAAATAGCCTGCTTAAGCTTTTACAGTAACACACTTTGAAACACTCTCTTATGCAAAGTTTGGAGTTATACAACAGGTATTTAAGTATAATGTATTCCAGACTGCAGACAATACTGTTGTTTTTGAGCCAATACGTCATTAGCCTGATGTTGTCTGTTTTCAGGTCTAGCAAATTGGTCACAGTATTGGTTCATTAGGGACATGTCAAAATTTAATGGGTGGGGGGCCTGCTAAAAATGGGGGAGGGTCTTGGAACTTTATTTTTGCTTTAGGGAACTAAACCAAACTGCAACTTATTTGGCCAAATTTGTCATCTTTTTTATTTGTATTGACTGAAATGATTGGCCTACATTGTTTTTTGGGGAGGGGGAAGTGGAGGGTGTTGTAACTTCTGTTAAAGGTCAGGTAAGAAGAAATTGCATTGGGGAGGGTGGGGCATTTTATTGGTACCTAGAATTTGACCAGGCCCCAATAAATAACAAACACATAAACCCCTGGCAGCCAATACCCATGCTGTATTTGGACCAGTAGTGACCAAATTCTGAAATTCTATATCGCATGGGTGCATCCAGATGGAAATTTTGGTAATAATGGTGTAGTGATGATGACCATTTCCACATTACTAACATGCGTATCACAACTCCACCAAGGAAAAGTTATTTCTTCCAATATCCATTTTTGTGGCAGTGTTTAACAACAGTTTTGACATTCATTGATGCTATTTACTGAGCCAAATCCTTGTACTCTCTCATGTTTATTGTGGTTTCATAACCCATGTTTTAAACTGTCTGTTTTATTCATTTATAGATGCCACAGTCTCACAGTGTACAAATGTTACCCCAAGGTACACCTGAAGCTGTGCAACAAATGATTACAGATTGATAGTGGATAATCCTGGCAAAGATAAATTACTGTTGTTTGTTTGTAGAATTTGTTAGGGGTTCTTGTATGTGTGTCCAACCCTTTGAGTGGTACTGTAAATAAAGTGTTCTGCGTTAAGTACCCTAGGCCATGCTATGATATTTGGGTAGGTCTAGTATGTGACAGACTTCTAGGGTAGAGATATGTCCTACCATTTTGGAACCATGCTGTGTGGTGTGTGGCGAAAGAAAGCAGAATGGAATTTGTTTACATGGGGTAGGTAATGTTCAGTCATGGTGGTGGAGCAAGGATCGACAGGTCTTTAAGCATATCGATAGTATCCACAAGTAAGAGTGAAGCAAGGTCTCGTTCATACGAACATTTATACTCTGTTGGCCATATATACTGATCTCCAGTTAATACATGCCTATAGATACATTATTCAAAAAGCTGCAATATAGAAAATCAAGGCCCGCCATCTGTTGATGTCAAACATCTCACTTCCTGGTGCATTTAATGTTATCCAAGTGAGTAGCTAATTGGCAACCGATCTCGAGGCCTGACCTTTCTGCAGCGGTTAACGTGTCACAGCGTGAACAGAGGAAACCACGTGGGATGCTATAGACGCGCGTGCGGTAAAGAGAGAGAGACAGACATGCGGTGAAGAGAAAGGGCGAGCGAGAGATAGTGAAGCCTTTCCCTTGGCTCTGATCCAGCTTCATATCACTTGGCCTGTCAAGCCTTTTCAAAGTCAATTTATTTTTAGATATTTCAAAAACTCATTTGAAGGCGATTTTCACTCGCTCCCCCACCCCATCCGCCCTGCTCTGGTCTTGCCCACTTCTCCCGCTGGCGTCTGTATATAAACCCGCTCCTCTGTCGCACTGCAGCTCTATTTGATTTAATTCAGAGGGCCATCTGTAATCCCCAGGATAGTCCTAGGGCCCCACAGTCGACCCTCCTCTACTCTCTCTGTCTCTCTTTCTCGTTTTCATTCTTTACTACCTCTACTTTTCTCAGCCAGAACTTCCATGTCTGTTGACTCACTCAGTTTCAATTGAATAATTTTTTTTGATATGTTAAACATTTCGTTACTTTACAGAAGCAAGTGTGGTAAAATATATAGCTAATATTAATATATCTAATGATACAAACAAAATAATAATCTGAAATTCTAGCTAAGCGATAAACACAATTTTTATGACAATTATTAATAATGTTAAAAAAAAAATTCTGCTCCACTGGATAACTTTTTTCCATGGCAACCAACCACAGATCTTACTGCTGTAGTAGCACATTGAGGGTTGCCATCTAAAATTGATGGGGCTTTGTCGATGTTTGATTTGGTTGTTTGGGGGTCAACATGTTTTACTGACAAAATCTGAAGTAAAATAAAGTTGCAGAAAAACACATGTATTATTGAAACAATACAACATGAATCAAGAGAAATTGAGCAATGAACAGTAGACGATACAGGAGGGCTGTGCATTTTAACAGTTACAAAAAGAATGGATACGGTGTGATGGTGAAGGTGCAACTAAATTGCCTTTGTAGGGCAGCGTTGTTGTCCATGGTTGCTTGTGCACAATATTAATTTGTACTATTTTGCAGTTGCATTATGAGTCTTATTTGATGTCCCACCTTAACACCACAGGAAAACCTAACATCCACACAATGCGGTCAACCTTGACCAGGTTCAATCAGTCAGTTAGCTATAATAATAATATAATACATTCAACTTATATAGCGCTTTTCAAGGTACCCAAAGCGCTTTACACACCAATGTGTAGCACCCACTTGGGCGATGCACGGCAGCCATTTTGCACCAGAACACTCACCTCACATCAGCTATTAAGTGGAGAGGTGAGTAGTTATATATGCCAATTAGGAAGGAGGGGGATTATTAGGTGGCCATGATTGAAGTGAGGCCTGGTTGGCAATTTGGCCATGACACCGGGGTTAACTAGCCTGGAAAAATCCAGACCCAAATCCGGAGGAGATATGGGTCTGGGATCTAGTAATGAAAATGACCCAGCTCGAGGGGCGGCACCAAGTATGCATTTGAAAATCTCACTGTACGCAATTGGATATAACTACGACCTATCACCAGTAGTTTTTCGCTAAGCACCTATGGCGGAGCTAACTGGTAGATTAAACTCTTGCAAAAACAGCAAAAATGTCCTTCCTAAAATGGAACAATTCGAGCACCGTCTTCTGTCCCTCTTTTAGACAAAAAGCCAAGTCTAACTCGTTCATTGTAGTGGCCAAAGCTGTTTTAAACAACTGGTGTTATTGCGATCTTACAATGTTTACTAATGACTTCGAGGTCGCAGGGCTGTCGTCATCTGTTTAACACGCTTCTGGCACGCCTATATCAGATACACCGATGTGATTGGTGCAGCTCGGCTACAAGGGCATAGTTAATGAGCAGAATGACTCGGTGCCAGAGTAACTTGCTGAGCAAATTCAAACTGTGCTCTCGCGAGAACTCTGGATTTCCAGGGTAGGGGTTAACACCCCTACTCCTATGATAAGTGCCATGAGATTTTTAATGACCACAGAGAGTCAGGACACCCGTTTAACGTCCCATCCGAAAGACAGCTCCCTACGCAGGGCAGATGTCCCCATCACTACCCTGTGGCATTGGGAATGGTCTTTAGACCAGAGGGAAGAGTGCCTCCTACTAGCCCTCCAACACCACTTCCAGCAGCACTGGTTTCCCATCCAGGGACTAACTAGGCCCAACCCTGCTTAGCTTTAGAAGCAAACCAGCAGTGGAATACAGGGTGCTATGCTGCTGGGAATATAGGCTATGCTAGGCTGCTCCATCTTCAGCTAGACTGTGCTACTAGAGGAATTGCTATTCTACATATTAGGATTGGCTAACTGCCCTCTTGTGGTTGCTGGGCATAATGTAGCTGGCTGCTGAAGAGCTAAGCTGCCATGAATAACTCTTTGAGCTCAGGATGGAGATAAGCACCTGGACAGCCTCTCCATTTTTGTCTGAAGTATCCAATTAAGTGGAGGAGGTTGACTCAGCACTAAAGAGCTGTAAATACCCACCCTACTCTCTTTCTCTATCTGTTACTCGTTCTTTCTTACCATCTTTTTCTCTCTATCTCTCCTCTGGCTCTCAGTCTCTACCACACTTTCTTGACCTGAACCCGTTAAATTAGCCCAGTGCGTCTCTCACAGCCTTGGCCCGAGTGAAAGGTTTTGGTGATACACTTACCTGTTAAATGATTTCAAATGTTTTCTTTTGCAATTACTATTTAACGACGAAGAAAATGTTTTGTGCGCAGATGGCTTAGTGGTTAGAGAGTTCGATTCCTGACTGAGCCAAATGTCGTTGTGTCCTTGGGCAACACACTTCACCTTAATTGCACCCAGGTTGTTGCTGTAAATAAGAAATTGTTTTTAGTCAACTTACCTGGTTACACATAAAGTTCAAATTTAAAAAAAGCTAGAGTTATGGGATCCCACTAATGCCGGCGACGTAACGGCAGATCCCTGCTCGAAGGGGTTCGCTGCGTAGATGTGTGGTTAATTAAAAAACTAATGACTGTGGTGGTCGTGTGGAATTATACTGTAATCCTACTGTGTGCCTGACCCAGTGTACAATGGTTGTGAACGTAAATGTCATTGTCTCCTTTGGGTTTCAATGTAATTAATTCCTAATGGGAAACTGATGATAAATGTATGTGTATTGTTCTGGCTCGACAGTACATGTAAATGTCATGATATCAGCGTGCCACCTTAGCTGGTCGATAAGATCTCTCTTTTGGCTCCGTCACTCATTCCATCCCATATCCTCTCACTTCTCTCCTAGGTGCCTTCCTATTGGTTAAGGAGGTGCTGGTTGGCTGATTCGTGGTCTTCTTCCTGGTGTGTTCTAAACGCACAAGTCAGCAATGATCCTGAAAGGACCAGGTTTGTCACCAATGACCTCCGGCAACTCTTTTCATTTCCAAAAATAACTGCCGTAGGGGTCAGCGGGCCTGTGAATACCAATGAGCTTGGGGCCCATTCACAGACAACATCCCGCGTGTCCGACTGAGGGCATAATATATGCGTGCGTGTCTGTGTGTCAGTGTGTGCGCGCCAGTGTGTGAGAGAGACTTAGCAGGTTCGTGTGTCTGTGTGTCTGCGTCTTTTGGTCTTCAGTACCTTTTCTCCCCTCTGCCCCCCTGTAACTGGGAGCCCCTGTTATTAATATGAGTTTAAATATGTAATTCATAATGTAGAGATGGACAATTGGTCTGCTGGGTAAGTAGCGATGTCATCCCACGAACAGAGTAACGCTTCGGGAGACGTAACAGCCTATCGATCCCTGGCTCTCCAGTGGTGATGAACACAATGCTCGCTTTGTAGGATATACTTTACAGACAGGGGGCGATGTACAGTATGTACAGTATGTACAATATGTCAGGGGACACCCCCCTTACCAACCATCGCCCTCCACACACCATTCCCTGCGGACATACACCAATCGTCTGCATTGATTTGTCATTATGCCCGATGAAGGGACTCCATAGTTTCTTCCACCTGACCGGCAGAAGTCATTCTATACGCTCTGTAAGCTTTTTCACAGCTGGAGGCGGGGAGTTTTAGCACCACCAGCTCAACCCTAGGTGGAGGAGCCCGTCATTGTTGAGACGGTATGGCGAGGTGATGCTGCCGACGCATCATTGTTGGCAGCCGCTCAGCACAACGTTTCAAGGGCATCGATTTAACTTGACTTCATTAATATGTATTGGAAATTATTTTCTACTTTGTTAGGGAGTCTTGCAGTCGTGTTGCTCTGAAGGTTACAGTGGATAGAGTGTGTGGGTGTGTTGACGCCTGGGGGGGGGTGTTTTGTCTCTGGAGATATGGAGAGATAGGGTGCTTCAGGATTGCCTGTGGGAAAATCGTAATCTAGCTTTACAGCATGTGGCTTTTATAGAAGAAAAGAGTTATTAAATTCATGTGTGATTGGGTCTAGTTCTTTGGGAATATCTGTCAGAAGAAAGGTAGCTGAATACGCTCAGCTCCATGACACTCGATGTTGTTGAGAAAGTGACAAGCTAGTGTGGACTACAGCTCAGTCTACATTAAGTTGCTGTCAGTCAATACTTGTAAAAATGTCCATTATTTCATTCTTTCCTTGCACATATATACGCTTGTCCGGTTGAAAATGCCAGCTTTTCCTTCAGTGCTGAATTCGGTCATGTTTAGTGTTTTATGCAGAGTGTTAAACTTTGCCGCGGAGACGAGTTTTTCTTATTCACTTTAAGTCTGAAAACTTTGATAAATAGCAGTTTTCCTTTTTAATTCATACTGTGTACCTGTACACATGGTAGAATGTAAAAAAGTTCCTTTTTAATATGAGACTCCTTTGAATAACTCATTTTTCTTCCATAAAGAAGGATTCTACTTGTAACTACAACATGGTTCTTGCAGAAACGATAAAGAAGAATCCTAAAGAACCCTTTTTAAGAGTGTACATTCTTTTGTGTCCTCTGCAAAAGCATGTTGTGCTCCATGTTCAACGTTAACAAATAATGGCTCCCTTGACAGTGGATGCATAAAACTTTTCTTTTGAAAAACTTAATTTTAGCAACTCCCAAAACACGACATAAGAACACAATAACCTGTGCTAGACATGCATGGTAAGTTCTATCTTAATGAAAACATGACTTACTTTTGTTAAACAGATACTTAGTAGATAGCTTTTCAGGAAGCTTTGGAGTTTTTGGTGTTATGTTTTGTATCCTCTGAGAAGGTGACATTGACTAATAAAGGCTTCACGATGTATCCAAGCGTTGAATGTTGAATTTAAATACCAATCACATGGTAGTTGCTTCAATGCATGGGGTGCATGCATTGAAGGGGTGTGGTCCTTGTCAAGACAATCTCCTGAACTCCAAACTGAATGTCAGAATGGGAAAGAAAGGTGATTTAAGCAATATTGAGCATGGCATGGTTGTTGGTGCCAGACGGGCCATTCTGAGTATTTCACAATCTGCTCACTAACTGGGATTTTCACACACAAGCATTTCTAGGGTTTACAAAGAATGGTGTGAAAAGGGAAAAACATCCAGTATGCGGCAGTCCTGTGGGTGAAAATAACTTGTTGATGCTAGAGGTCAGAGGAGAATGGGCCGACTGCTTCAAGCTGATAGAAGGGCAACTTTGACTGAAATAAACACTCCTTACAACCGAGGTATGCAGCAAAGCATTTGTGAAGCCACAACACGCACAACCTTGAGGCGGATGGGCTACAACAGCAGAAGACCCCACCGGGTACCACTCATCTCCACTACAAATAGGAAGAAGAGGGTACAATTTGCAAGAGCACACCAAAATTGGACAGTTGAAGACTGGAAAAATGTTGCCTGGTCTGATGAGTCTCGATTTCTGTTGAGACATTCAGATGGTAGAGTCAGAATTTGGCGTAAACAGAATGAGAACATGGATCCATCGTGCCCTGAATGTGCATCCCACAAATCTCCATCAACTGCAAGATGCTATTCCATCAATATGGGCCAACATTTTTAAAGAATGCTTTCAGCACCTTGTTGAATCAATGCCATGTAGAATTAAGGCAGTTCGGAAGGCGAAAGGGGGTCAAACACAGTATTAGTATGGTGTTCCTAATAATCCTTTAGGTGATTGTATATATCCACGAAAATGTATTGACCTTCATTAACAAATCAATTGAAAGTATAAAGTTTTATACATATTTGTTGTTACCACATTCATTGGATGATTTTTTTACCACTTTGTCGAGACTCATCGTACACTCTAAAAAGAAAAGGGTTTTAGCAAGGTTCTTCACTGGTTCTGAGGGTTCCAAGAGTAAACATGAAAAGGTAAAGAACATTTCAGGTAAACAGAAGGTTCCTGAAGTAAAAACAATGGTTCTCTAAAGTGTAAGGCCTAATAATTTCCTGACCTATTAAGGCATGACTAGCTTTTCATTGGGTACATTTTGGCCTGGATTCAAAACCACATGCAAACAATTAACATTTGAATTTCATGTTCATATTAATTTACAAACATTGCAAAAGTGTATATTTCCCTTGAGTAGTTATAGGCAATGAATATACTGCAAGGTCTACAGTATCTTCTGATTAATTAATTAAGCAACCACTGATTGGAGCTTTCAATCCCACTAAAGTTGATAAATGGAGACTCTTTTCTGATGGTTCCATGGAGAAATCAATTACTTTTAATGTAGGGTTCTTACAGTGACAAGAACAGTTCTTTGAAAAGTAGTATTAGTGTTTCAAGATGTTTATCCTTTAATTCTAAGAGTGTTCAAAGACTATCACGAATATGATTGAAATCTGGATAATACCTGGATATTGGTGTTCATATTAATGCCGGAACACACATCCGAAATATTGACAAAACTACCCAGATCAGATGTATATTTATGGGCAGACTCTCTCGAAGCACTCGGCAAATATCATGGACATCTTCAAATAGCTTCGTGAGATATTTTCTAACATTACTGTTCAAAATGTAAAAGTAATTTGGATGTGCATCAAACTAACACATTCCAACATATTAAAATTTTTTAACATGCTTATTTGCGAAAATATACTTAAATTGAATAGTTTTTTTCCATCAGTATCCGCAATGTTGGTTGCAATATTTGGCTAGCTCGCTGAGTTCGCAAGGTATCCTGGGTAATTTCATCTCCCACTTCATTTTAAGCCTGC
>JACXGM010038156.1:0-10678 GCA_016801145.1 Umbra pygmaea
TCTTATAGACCTGTCTGTTGTCCTTAATGTCTTATAGACCTGTCTGTTGTCCTTAATGTCTTATAGACCTGTCTGTTGTCCTTAATGTCTTATAGACCTGTCTGTTGTCCTTAATGTCTTATAGACCTGTCTGTTGTTCTTATTGTCTTAAAGACCTGTCTGTTGTCCTTAATGTCCTGTTCACCTCTTTGACGATGATTATGTAATCTTCCAATCTTTGATCCCGAAACCCCTCCCTGATGAAGATCTGTGTCCTCCTCCTCTTCCTCATCTCTTTCGCCTCTTCCTACCTCCTTTTCTTCTCTTTCTTCTTAGCAGTTTAAGACTCCGTCTTTGAAAGCGAAGCAGGTACTGAACCCCCTCAGGTCTGGTCCCGCCCCGCTCATGCTGCCCTGCTCCAAAATAGATGTAGACTCACAAACTAACTCAAACGAACTCAAACTAACTCAAACTAACTCGCTCCGTAGTCATCAGACCTCGTTTGTCCCAGCATGCTCCTTGGTGACCTTAGCCCCCTGTTTCAGAGGATCTAAAATATTGCTAGACTAGACTTGTATCTTTTGCAGAGCTTGAAACCTCGGCATGTGCATCACTGGAAGCTTACACTGCCCATTGGATAAAGTTCTGTTAACGAGCAGAAGCTACAGGTCCAGTGTAGCTGCTAGGAACATGCGGTGACGTGTGGGTCGTTTCATTTGGATACTAACAGATGTGGATTCTGAAGGCTAGTAGGCCTAAAGGAAGATTTGCTCTGCTCTTAGTGCTGCTATCGTTGACAGTGGAATGACACTTTAGATGTACTAACAAGAACACACGTTTTGAAACTTTTTTCATTTTAAATACATTGTAGATTAGAAACGGCGTGGGATTTAGTATTGTCTCCATAAGCATGTTGTCTGGCTTAAAACAGAGCTCATAGCTCTGTCTGTTCCTCTCCTAGCCAGGGAGCAGTAGGCTGGAGTTTGATGAACACCTGAGACTAACCTGTCTGATCAGTGTATTGGTAAACAGTAGGCAGTGTTTGATGAACACCTGAGACTAACCTGTCTGATTAGTGTATTGGTAAACAGTAGGCTGGAGTTTGATAAACACCTGAGACTAACCTGTCTGATCAGTGTATTGGTAAACAGTAGGCGGGGTTTGATGAACACCTGAGACTAACCTGTCTGATTAGTGTATTGGTAAACAGTAGGCGGGGTTTGATGAACACCTGAGACTAACATGTCTGATTAGTGTATTGGTAAACAGTAGGCAGGGTTTGATGAACACCTGAGCATAACCTGTCTCATCAGTGTATTGGTAAAGATGCACTGTGCTTTGCTGCAAAAACTCCACAATAACAGTCGCTGTAATCCTTGGCCTGAATCACTGCTCTTTTCTCCGCCCATCTTAGTGATGTCACAACTAACTGATAGAAATATAAGCGCTAGGAGGGATTTTTTCTTTCAAGCCACTGCAGTGGTCTGAGGGGGGTATCTGCTCTAGTTATTTTATTTCTATGGCCTAGTTGTAGTAATCCGATAATGACACATGATGTCATTTCTTACTCTCAGATTCCATACTAGTTTTTTTCTTTTAATTTTAGTATTCCCTCATGGACTGACACCATCTGTGTGGGTCTGTTTCATTAGATTTCTATTCCTAAGGGGCATGGTCACTGGTAACACTCATTTGGAAAGAAAAACGTCATTTTGCCCTCCATCAAATGATGCTCTACTGTATAAACTAGAAACCCACTTTTAAACTGTTGGTTCTATCTCCTTTTAAGGGTGTTGTTTTGACCTGTGTGTGTTTGTGTCTGTGTGTGTCTGTGTGTGTCTGTGTGTGTGTGTGTGTGTGTGTGTGTGTGTGTGTGTGTGTGTGTCTGTGTGTGTCTGTGTGTGTGTGTGTTTTTGTGTTTTTGTGTGTGCGCGTGTGTGTGTTTGGTCTTGCAGTTCTGTAATCACATTCCTCCATCTCCAGGCTAACGTGAACGGCAGAGTTCTGACCCAGTGCAACATCGATGAGCTAAAGAACGAGATGAAAATGAACTTTGGAGACTGGCAGCTCTTCAGAGGAACAGTTGAGTCTTTGGCCCCAATATGTCTCCTGTCTGTTTGTATCTTGTCTGTTCTGTACCAGAGACCTGACACCAGATGTTTGTTCTCCTCTTCTGCCTCGTCAGGTGTTGGAGATGCGTCACGTGGAGAGCCAGGTGCTTCACGAGGAGACGCCCAGTGAGGTGGGCAGCAGCGTGGCAGGCCACGCGGAACCAAGGCGCCAGGTGGCCCCGCCTCATGCTGGCACTGCCAACCTAGATGCCACCTCACCCATGTACAGCTTCAACCTGAGCTTTGAGGAGCTCAGCAACGTGGGTCTGGACGAGCCCCCCCGACACAGCAACAAGTGGAATGTAAGGAATGTTTAAGTTGCACTGTTAAATTATTAAACAATATAAGAACCAATATGCAAATCGGTCTCATGTACAGAACCAGTATGTAAGTGTTGGACTGTGATTGTTTTTTATGAATAGTACCAACATTTACACGAACATTGTGTACAGTAGATATTTAAAATATTGGTACCTTTAAATAAACAACATCGATGTTCCTAAATCCTGGTTTGTGTGTAACGTGGTTTAATGGCCCCCCTCTGCCAGGCCCCCACCCACCGAACCCCCAGCATGTCCAGCCTGAACTCCCAGGAGTCGTCCAATGACATCGTCAAACTGACGGAGAAGCAGCAGTCGGAGTACCGCAATGCCTACCAGGAGTACATCGCCCAGATGGCTACGCTGGAGGTGGGGGGGGGCGGGGGAGAAAAGCCGGTTCAGCCGCACCCAAACCAGTTCATGACCTCCTCCGACGACAAGACCAAGGACAAGGCCGCTTCCAAGCGGATCGCCGCCAAGCCCTCCGCCGTGGATACCCCAGACTTCCCCGCGTCAGACGCCTCCCTGGATCCCATCACGGAGGAGGATGAGAAGCAGGATCACCACGGCTCGTCCAGGACCCTGCTAGGACGCAAGGCGTCGAGCGACCGAGGTAGCAGCCTGTTCCATGGAGCCGCCTCCGACCTCAAGGTGAAGGCCGCCGGCGGACTACGATACCAGAAGCTAACCAGCGACGACGAGGACTCTGAGAACTCTGACGCCCCACTCCTGGGTGACGGGAAGAAGCCCGGCGAGCCCAAAGCATCCTCCGGTACCAGCTCCCTGGCTTTGGCTAAGGGGAAGGAATACCTGTCTGACGCCATGCTGGACAAAAAGGATTCATCCGACTCCGGCGTGCGCTCCAACGAGAGTTCGCCCAACCACTCCCTGCAGGACGAGGAGGCGGAACTCTCCCAGCTGGACCGGGCCAACTTGATTGAGCTGGACCAGGAGGAGGGCCAGGACGTGGCAGCCAGGAAGAGGGGTCTGCCCAACAGTCTGAGCGGTCTCCAGGACCCGACAGTGACCCGCATGTCCATCTGTTCCGAAGACCGCTTCAGCCTGCTGGCCAGTAGCCCCGAGGAGAGCTGGCCCTCGTCCAAGAGCTACAACCTGAACCGCACGCCCAGCAACACCACCCTGAACAACAACACCAACCTGCAGCACCAGCAGCGGCCGGCCCAGAGGCCTCCGGTGGGCTCTACCGACACCACCTGCTCCACCCCCACCTCCTCGTCCGTCAGCGAGGTCATCCTCTCTCCGGGTTCCGGCGGCACGACCGCCCGGCCCGGCCCGCAGAACGAGAACGTCCGCGTGGTGCACCTGAAGAGGGGGCTGAACCCGGGGGACCCTCCAGAGATCACCACCGTGTCCTCCGACACCGTCACCTTCGGGGAGGAGCGCGAGAGCATCCTGTGAGCCCTCCCCCGACCCGCGGAGTTCCCACGACGGGACTCGTGGAGAGCACTTCAGTAGATCAGATGTTTGCGGTGGTAGTCTGAATTGCATGCGCAGCACGGTAGCCAGCTAAGTGTGTAGATAGATGACGATGTTAGAACCTGATGTTCTCTGTGTGCACAAAGCAGCGTTGTGAAACTCACCGTTTAGTGAAACAGGAGAGCGCAGGGTCTGATATGTTGTACTGTGTATTTGTATTGCCTGAAGTGAGGCAAAATAACCCCTACTAATAATTTGAATATTGTCCTGTGGAAGTGTAGATAGTTATAGTGTAATGAACAACTAACTACATACAATGACTGATAACCCTCTACAAGTTCCACTGCATTGGAACGAGAACAATAGCCTGAGTGCCTGTTTGTTTGTACCATCCCGCCATCTTGTCCGTGGTTTTACTGTGAGTTGGCAAGAGCACAGTCAGACCTGGTACCAGGCTACAAGCGTTTGTCCCAACAGTATTGATGTTCGTAGCTTACACATTATGTATCAACTAGTGATTCACTGAGCTTGAACGTTGGTAAAATAGCATGGTGGAGGGCTGCACATCCCTGTTCCTGGAGATCTATCATACTGTATGTTTAGATTTAGCTAATTATTAGAATCAGGTGTACAAAATAAGGATGGAGAAGAGAACCTACAGGCCTGTAGATCTCCAGGAACAGGGTGGTTTAGGCCTGGCCTAGTGTTTATACTGTTGTGCTGAAAAGTTTGCATACCCCTGGAGAATTGTTAATAGATGTACCATTTTCAAAGAAATTTCTTTTTTTCATTTCTCATGGGATTCATATTCAACAGGTCGGAAAAGATTGGCACAATCATAATAGAAAACATGGCAACAAAGAAAATAATGAAATGACTCCTGTTACCATCAATGACAGTGTGCAGTGTGGTTGTCTATGAGAATAATGAAATGACTCCTGTTAGCATCAATGACAGTGTGCAGTCCTGTTAGCATCAATGACAGTGTGCAGTGTGGTTGTCTATAAGACCATGAATTCTTGCAGGTGGTATAGCTGCCCATTCCTTTTCGAAAAATGCCTCCAGGTCATGCAAAGTCTTGCATGAACTGCACGTTTTAGATCTCCCTAGAGTGGTTTGATAAAATTAAGGTCAGGAGACTTTGTTGGCCACTCCAGAACCATAAACTTTTCTGCTATAACCACCTCAATTGTGCTTAGGGTCATGCTGAAATGTCCAAGAGCATTCAATGCAGAGCTTTCATCCAGAAGAATGCAAATTGTCTGCCAGTATTGTCCGATAACATGGTGCATTAATCTTGCCATCCATTCTCACAAGGTTCCTCATGCCTTTAGAGCTCACACACCCCCAAAACATCAGTGAGCCACCACCATGCTTCACAGTGGGATTCTTTTCACTATAGGCCTTGTTGACCCCTCTCTAAACATAGTGCTTATGGTTGTCACTATGGATGTCACTCCAAATTACAGTGTGCCAGAAGCTGTGAGGCTAGTCAAGGTGTTGTCGGGCATATTGTAACCAGGCTTGTTAATGATAATGGTACAGTAAAGGCTTCTCTCTGGTAACTTGACCATGCAGCTCATTTCTGTTCAAGTATCGTCATATTGTGCTCTTTGAAACAACCACACTGTCTTTATCCAGAGCAGCCTGTATGTCTCCCGAGGTTACCTGTGGGTTTTTCTTTGTATCCTGAACAATGCTTCTGCCAGTTTTTTCAGAAATCTTTCTTTGTCTACCTGACCTTGGCTTGGTATCAAGAGATCCCCGAATCTTCCACTTTTTAGTAAGTTTGATCAGGGCCATTTGGGTGATTTCTGTTATCAGTTTGGTTTACAAAGGAGCCAATCAACTGTGTGATAATGAATGGCTTCATATGATCATTGTCCATACATTACATGTTTTGCATGAACAGTCATATTGTCAAAATCAATGCTGACATTTCACAATTTTCTGCCAGGTTATGCAAACATATTAGCACAACTGTATATGGTAATGTAAAACTAAATGCGTGAGCCAAATGAACAAAATTTTGTGTTGGATCTGTTGTGTGTCATGAGTTAGGTGTTAGTGCAATCTGTTGTGTGTTCGCAAATGTCAAGTCAACTGAGTTGTTTCCCTACGGCTTCTAATAACACAATGAACTCCTGGAGTACTATACGTGGAATAGCTACTGTGCCGGTTTTGAACAGAGTTATCTGCCTCCACCTATTGGGAAACACACAGTTGATGATACTTTGGAGAAAAAAAGCATTTGAAATTGACTGCCACAAAATTCAGCACTTGACTGCCTGCCATTTGATGTTTGGCTAGTATTAATGCTGCTTTGTAGTGAACAGTGGTTGTAAAGTGATTTAGTGGTTTATCACATTTGGTCACACATGGCTTGTCTTCTACTTTAGCACTTCTAGTTGCCAGTAAACATAGCCTTATTTGTGAATTTGATACAATTTATTATTTGTTTACAGTGAAGCAGGTGTAAAATAAAAGCGCACATTTTTAATAGCATCAGATTCACAAATGGAGCTACAGGTAAGATTGGTGTTGCGTAGATAGGGTTCCAGGATAATGTAATGCATGTGCAAATTAGGTCAAAGGTCAGAGTGCTTTATGTGTTTGCATGAACTTAATGTTGTTTGGTGTCAGAGAAACTCCTTCAGAGGAGACAAAAAAGAAAATACATAATTGATCCTTTGTCCATTGAGTGAAAGACGTGAAGTGCCGTCAGGTATGATCTGACAGAAAAATAAAATCAGGATGTTAGTGGTTAATGGAGCCTGCCTTGTGTGTTTTCACGTGGCCCCTGGCGGGTCAGAACGATGGTTTTCAGCTTTTCTCAATGTGATCTTTTCACACTGCATGTTCTTCTCAACATTCACCAGCAGATGGCGGACTTTAGTCATGTAAATAATACTAGTACATTTTTACATTAGCAGAGGCACCTATCCAGAGCGACTTAATGTAAGTACAGGCCCAGGGAGCAACTTAAGGGATCGAACCAACAACCTTATCGTTAAAAGTCTGACTCCCCAACTACTCAGCCTCTTTTCGATGTAATTATATATACACACAATTTTAAACCATTGATGGCTGAGTGCTGATAAGTTCTTCTTGACCGCCATATCAATCCGTGGTGTAGTAAACAATAAACCACGCGGGTGTGGGGTATATGACCAATATACCACAGCTAATAGGTGTTCTTAGGCACAGCATTGTATATAAGATGCGTTATAAAATGTTTATTACAACTTTTATTCTTGTTGTTTTGGTAACCGGTTCATAACATTAAAAAGGCATCCCTGAGGTTTCTGGTATAGGCTATTTACAATATAGGCCTACTAGTTAAGTGCTGTGTATAAAACAGCTTTTTTTATTATATATTGGCATTTTGGCCATAAACCACATCCATCCACTCATTCCTTATTGCAGAACTATGACATTAATGATATGCCATTCATTTTATGCAATCTCGCAGACGCTCTTGTCCAGTGTGTTACACTCGTGCATACATCTTTTTCTCGTGATGTGAAAGAAAATGCAAAGACACCATCAAAGATTGAAAAGGGTTAATTATATTAATATGGTTATTGACATCATTGTACATTATAATGAATTTAATTTATAATACAAAACTGCAATTTACATTTTATTTTAAAAAATCGCAACAAAATAAAATACATTATTATATTATCTGCAACATGTTTGCCACTATACAGGCGGTGTTTGTCTTAACCGTTATATACAAGTGGGTGACCATTAGTCTGTAAAATCCCCGTGTGTCATGCACCTTCCCAACAAGAACGCAAACTTGTGTAAAGATCTTCCTTCAAACATCTTCACTTCGTCTGTGGGTCGTTTTGTTCCACTGTCGTCGAGTTATTATTCTGCCGCTGGAAGAAACGAAATCAGTCCAATAGAAGAATATAAAAAATGTAAAGTTAAAAAAGAAAAGAAACTACAACAAATATCTTCTCTCAATAAAATACAAAAGTGACTAATCGGGAGAAAATCCAGCCAGCCATTTAAGGGGAATACGACGTCCAGTTTAAAAAAACACCTCTAAGAGATGTGCAGAGAAAATAGGTTCGTCACACAGAGAAAAGCCAGCTAACTGAAAGAGTGAACTATACAATCCCACACTGGCGCCTGTAGGAAGCCACAGTTATGATTTTTTTACTTTTATATATTTGGATTTTAACCAAACACTGAAATATGTGTGCTGGAGCAAATATGCCTTATTGACTCTGCAGTGCACTATTTTAACAATAGCATATGCACTACTTGAAGAACCGTATTCCATTTGGAATGCCAACAAAGTAGGCGTAATTGTGCAGTCAGTTTCCTAAGCACTAGATGGAGTCGGAGACCCATCCAGTGGAATAGGCAACATCTGACAAACTAAGTACAACGTGGGATTGGATCTATGCTAGAACTATAATGACGCTGAATGGCGCCGTCTTCCTTACGGTTATCTACAGACCAGTATTTTTCAGGAACCCACAACCACCGACTTGAGAAGCCAAGCATTCTAGTATGTGGCTATAGTCTGTTATTCCATGGTAGTTTTTTTCACGTAGAGTGGTTTCATACGGTCAACAATATACGTCATTAAGCAGAAGCTTTTTTCAGAGCTACAGAGTATACAGCACAATTTTACTGGGCCTTCGTGGGAATCGAACCCATAACCTTGACGTAAGAGCTTTGCTCGTGTAGGTAGTTAACTACACTTTCAAAAGTAAAATATGGTCGTCGTATCATTATTTTAACCATTCCAACGCATAAAAAATACGTTTGCAAATTGAATTGTTTAAACACTTACCCAGTCAATAAAGGAGAGTTTAGCTGTCAGTCTCTGTGAGCTGGTCACTTGACTGTAAAAACACAAAAGGCAACCACTGTTTAATTTCCTAATTCCTAGATCAAGGCTTTTTATTTACAGACTCATGGTCTCCATTGGGCTGCTTGTTTGATTAAACAGTCCGTTACTTGTACAATAAGTATCATAGACACAAATTTAAATAGGTTAGGAACGCATCATGATTTCCTCTCAAAGTTCTAAATTGTCTTAATTGAATAAGGTTCGTTTGTGTTCCCGGGTTCTATGGATCAAAACCCTGTGTTGAGTTGCCGGATGTATAAGGTGATTTATAGACTAACAGGCACTTGATTAAGAATCATCGCCCTTAGAAAGAAAGTTAAACTGCTTGACTTGGGAACTGAACACGGTAACGGCACCTCCGTGAGGTCATCTTTCTCAAGAATACAAAGTCCGAAGCTTTGACCTACAGTAGAGTCACCTAAAAGGAGCCTGTTGGTAGCCTATCTATTTTAATAGCCATACAGAGTAAAGCACTGGTTTGTCCATTGTGGTCCTCAATTGTACCACACATATATTTAAGATCGTATTTTAGTCTGAACCACTCCAAACAAAAATTGGCAAAATATACTTCATTCCATCTGGTTCTTACTTGAAAGGAGAGAAGACTGATGTCTGAGTTGATGGTTGCTAGGGGACTCCTGATTGTTGCCCTTCGTCCTAACCGCTGATGTTGATGCTGGCAGCTGTAAAGGGTTGAGTCTGAGTCCAAAGTGATCTGCAAATCCAATATATAGTCTATAACATGTTGTAATATTTCCATTTTACTGACGCTCTTGTTTTGTGGGATACTGGGAACTAGTTCCTTTAGCATTTTGTAGCAGTCGTTCATATTGTACAGCAGACTTATGGGGTCATTCATCGGGCTTTTGCTCCGGGAGATGCCGAGGCTATGTTCCGACGAGTTGGAGATGTTGTTCTTCACAGACCGTTTCGCGCTAATTGCTTTCATGTTGACAATGCGAGCTATGCGTTTTACGCATGAAAGAAACGTGTACGCAGGTGGCTATTAGCTGAATACAATCACCGCGCACGCTGTCAATTCTTCTTATAAAGACTCTGAACATCGGCTATCGCGCATCAGGGCGAGCTGGACGTGGATTGGCTACCTGTAAGTACCAATCACTGTCCCAAGCAACCACATTGGTTAAAAAGGGCACTGGGTTTTTTATCACATATTTTCCGCATTCTTGAGAAGTTATTGTGGAGGCACGCACTGACGTGAAGCTCTTATTATATGTTATTTACCGTTGGCACGATTATGTTAACGTCTATGCTAGTATAGGCAATATTAATTACTCCACATCCACATGCCAAATCGAGAGTATATTCTAAATACGCAGGCGTTAACACACAGGAGATTTGCATGGCATTCTAGAAACCTTTTTAGCCTATTACATTACCCAGCTTCCAGCTAATGTTAGCTTATTTTCCCTATATTAAATTGCAGGAACCTAGCTGAAGCTATAGGTCGTCTGGAGTGATGTTATGGTACGTCACCATGAGTTTTTGAGCGGTTTCACTATTTTCTACTGTGGCAATTTGAAACCAATCGGATGACGGTTTGGCACAGCAGAGTCCAACACACAACACACTGCAGTGGCTGTAGTGGTTTGTTATGGTCCACCGCAAGCTCCCACTTCTACCGACTCCCTGGCGCCAGCGCTCTAACAGCATTCCATTACAGCAGCGCTCGAATTCAGCCGGGGCGGTGCCGTGATGCGGCTGCTATGATTACGGAGAGCTGTCAGACTGTCAGTATGAGGGGTGATTCATGCATAAATTCAACCTCGGGAAGCTACTGATATGACTCACCAAGTCACTTAACGTCTCAACAGCGCCTTATAATAACGTCTTAAATTAACACAGTCCATCAATGGAGACACGTTTTTTTTTACAGACGACACGTCCACAACACACACGACACGAACACGACACGCCAAAGTTAAGACGACACG
>JACXGM010038157.1:0-10896 GCA_016801145.1 Umbra pygmaea
GAAACGGGGGGCGGGTCTTAAATGGCTCAGCCAATCAGAACGCTTAGATCCACCTGTCAAATTAGGTGGTCATAATGTTTTGGCTGATAAATCGCAGGGTGGTCCTTATACTCTCTCACTTCAACTCATTCAGAATGCAGCAGCCCATCTGGTGTTCAATCTTCCCAAGTTGTCCAACATCACCCGACTTCTACACACACTCCACTGCCTCCCAGTTGAAGCTCGAATCCGCTACAAAGGCGATGGTGCTCGCATATGGAGCAACAATTGGAGCTCCTGCCCCCTTAACTTCAAGTGATGCCTAAACCCTACACCCCTACACAGGCTCTCAGTTCTGCAACCTCGGGGCTCCTGACCATCCCACGCCTAGTGATGGCACTTTGAAACTGAAGCTTTGAAACGTGCTACAATTCCATTTGAACCACTGCTCCAAAGTTTGCTTTGGTATGGAAAAATCATGTGACATATGACATCCAAAGCAATAACTGATTCATTCTCTGAATGAATCACCTGAGTGTTTTTCAGCGGCACCGTCACGTACGAAACAGTCAATGACAGTATGGAAACAGTCAGGACTCAGGTGCTGCCACTGCAACTGGCACCGCGTCGTTTCGAGTCTGAATTCTAGCGCGCTCAAAGCATACAAACCTTAATGCACAACATTGCCTTTGGTTCGTAGGAGCCTCTACAGTGACAAGCAATCGTTTTTTGTATCGATTTATTGTTATTACTATAGAAGCATCTAGGAAGAGAGGTCGTTCTGGCATGGGAAAAGTTTTTTTTAATCGCTCCTAATAAGGTGTGCTGGCTGTTAAATATTATTATAAAATATTAGGCTAAAAGTATAAAACTGTATCTAACAGCAGCCTATTAGCTGTCTCATGTGTTTATAAAAACATTAGCATACTTTATAATTATAGGCCTATATGATTAGTGTAGCCATTAGGTTGTGAGGAAAAAAATTTGGAAAAAAAATAATGTTCCTTAATAAATATCTTTGAATGTTCACTATCCCACCTACCCCCTGGCCATAGTTACACAAGTAAACACAACTTGTGATATATTTTCCCAGCACATCCTCTGTTTCCCCAACCACTCTCTCCCCAATAACAAATAACACAATACACAAATAAATCAGTCTGTATTTGTAAAAACAGTGATATCCCATTGTTAGTATACATGTTGCACTGTGTATGTTTGTAGGGGGGATAGGTGCATCCACTAGATTTATTTCACTCATATTGAAGCCTCTTGTCCACTATCTAGCTGGGATCATTTAGATGCAGCTTTGGCACTTCAACAGGCAAGGTCGCTGTTACTGAAGCTTCAAGTAATAAACCCATTTTTAAACCAATTGTTCTAAGTGGTTCAGAGCTTCACCAAAGCTTCATTTGCCCATCACTACCCACGCATTCCCACACCAAATCTGAACAGTCTAAACTGTTCTCCGTCCTGGCTCCTCAATGGTGGAACCAGCTTCCACTGCAGGCTAAAACAGCAGAGTCTCTACCCATCTTCAGGAAACATCTGAAATCAGTTACTTAAATTAGTTGTATTTCACTTCTGTTATCTTTTTTTAAATCTGTATTCCTTATCTGTGTTCCTTCACTAGCAATGTTTTTGACTATTCACTGTTTCATATAATGTTTCAGACATTATCTATTACTGATATTGTTTAGCACTTTTTTTACTATTCATTGTTTCATACATTGAATGCTCTTACTAATAAGTTGTGGTTGTTTCACCCAGTTTCTACAAATGTATGCATTCACTGTAAGTCACTCTGGATAAACTTGAAACACAGTTCAATGCTGTAAATATACTACACTTTACTGACAACTCTGGGATGTTGAGTGCCAACCATAAGAGCAAAGCCCTTTCTGTTTGGTGTTAGCCTACATGGACTGTGTGATGTGCTTGCTCCCTTTTGGTCTTGTTAAATGTAAGCCAAGTGAAGAGTTTTCTTTCAAATCTGGCTGATGCATGTTGTTATGTTAGATGTCTTTCAAACTCAGACATTTCTTATAAAAAACAAAAAGTATATTAATTATTATAGATTCATGTTTAAAGAGGTATAACCTTTACAGAAAGTAACAAATACACATCACTTTAGAGCTGTACCAAGGTACTAGACCCAAGGTATGCCCTCTCTAATGTTCCTGATGTCATGATCATCCTAGAAGGACCCTAGGAACATGCGACAGGACCATGTTGCCTGATGACTCCTTTCTGTCCTCGTCCTGTGCCCAATACACTGCTGTGCTAGATCCCATGTCACTGCAGTTAATGATCACGTTTCCACCGGATGACGTCAGCTTTCATCTCCAGGCGGCTTCGCGTTCTTCCTTCGCAAGACCACCGAACTGTATTGATGCTACATAAAGACTATGGTCACAGTCCACCCATCATATATTCATTGGTGGACAATAAGTGAACATGGATAAACAAAGTGACCCTATTACAATGGGCTGTGTACCTTCAGATCCCCCCACTTGGTACAGCCAGAAGAGGACTGGCCACCCCCTTGAGTCTGGCCTCTCTCTAGGTTTCTTCCCAGGTCCCTCCTACTAGGGAGTTTTTCCTAGCAACTGTGCATCACTTGTGTTGCTTACTTTTAAAGGTCTTGGGCCGGGTGTCTGTCAAAGAACTTTGTGACAACTGCTTTTGTAAAAAGGAATTTATAAATAAATTTAAATGATTGATTGATTAATCTGGTTTATATTTCTCCGTCATACTAAGTTCTGAATTTCGGGGCTCACTATCCTGTAGTTTGATATTCTCATGTTTACAGCAAGCATTTCTTGTCAGTTTCCAGTTTCTAAATCCATCTCGTATAATGTGAATTTGTAATGATTACTCCAGGATGTAGATAAGGATAATAACAATAATAATGTTTATTCCGTACTTTTCTAGAAGGGAGCGTTAAAGCAGGTAGATTTACAGGCTATACACTGGTACTCAAGGTTAGGTAGTCAGACACACAGATTTCCATGTAACTAACTGGGTTCTTAGACAGGCAGATTAGAGAATACAAGGGAGAATAACTAAAGGGAAGGTACAGGGGATAACTCAAGACAAAGACTACAATAACAATGCAAGGGTCAGACCGGAACAACAATACATGAATAGAATGCTCAGTACGAAGAAAATCAATACTCACAATACCTCGCGAAGAGGCAATAATGTGTGTGTGTGATATATAGGACTGAGTGAGAGCAGGTGAATGGAATATGGTGGATTGAGTCCTGGTTATGGGAAATGTAGTTCTGAGGAGGCAAGACCAGGGAAGCTGTAGTTCACAGGGAAGATGAACTAGGGAATGGGAATTGTAGTTCTCTGGGAAGAGGAACTGAGAAAAGTTACAGAATTAAACAATTGCCCCAAGAAAGTGCCTATAAAACCGGTCATACCATCTTGAAGAGAAGCATCTTGATTTGCCATTTATTAAACTTGAAGGGCGCTCTGCTAGCTTTGGTTGACAGGCTGGTTCATCAACTGCAGACAAATCTGTCAGTGGTCCTTTAACAAATTCATCCCCGCCTGCAGTATCAAGAAGAGGAGTCGGTGGGGTCAGCAAGCATTCTTGGCTCAAGGTAGGACTGGCGGTTGTGATGACGATTGCGGTTGGTTCTGTACTGGAGCCACCTGCTAACGTCTCATTCTGGAAGCTTTCAGTAGATTGATAGAATATTCTGGCACTACTTTTCCTCCAGACATCTTTTTTGAAAAACAATCCTATCGACATTTGGTTTGCCATTGCAAGAACTACCTCAGCTGGTAAGTCAATCTGACATTGAAAACAATAGTCGGAAAACAACTTATCATGGAATATATCTTTTTTTGTTAGGCTACATAAGCCTATAATAAAATTACTTAGATAAAATAAATCTCACATGCTTTTCTTTAATAAAATAAAACACAATAACTGAATCATTTTTCAGAGATATTTTCATTTTTGGGTAGGCCTTGGAACAAATTGGGTTACGCCTATGCTCTGGAGCAAGAGAAAACATTTGCACATTACAGGAAGTAACAACGATAGAAAAGGAACCAGAAACAGTGCATTTGTCAAATCAACCTCAAACATCATTCTATCCTCTGTGAAAATGACTACCTCTGTTACAACCCTCACTAATGGTGAGGTGGTTATCACTACCAGGGTAACGGGGGTGATTTCTTCCCCATATTCTCATGGACAGGATGTCTCCTCTATACAGGAAAGATTCAGAGTTGGAAATCCAAAGGCTCTTGGGGTAAGAATTTTAATTAATTGAACATTGTTTTCACATTAATAACTGTCATGGAAAAACAGAAAATATATATTTCCTACGTTGTGCTTTGTCTTCCACAGACCATACAGATCATGATTGGTTTGATGATATTATTGAACGGGATTGTGATGGCTTTGTCAAGATATCCAGACAGTATTGGAGTGTATGGTGGAATATTTGTCTGGGGGTCTATCATTGTGAGTGAGCTGCTTTGGCTAGAACAATTCTATCTGACATTTCCTTTTCATCTGAATAAAAACCAAAATGTCCTATACTATAATCATCACAACTTTAACAGGGGCGCAGATGGATCAGTGGTTAGGGAGTCAGAATTGTAGTCAGAAGGTTGCTAGTTCGATTCCCAACTGAGCCAAATATCAATGTGTCCTTGGGCAAGACGCTTTAACCCAATTGCTCCTAGGTTGTTGCTGTAAATAACAAATTGTTCTTAGTGAAATTACCTGGGGGGTATTCCATAAAGGCTGCTTAGAAAAGCGAAGATTAAAGTACAAAACGAGACTTGAATTAACCAAACTAATCAGCTGCGCTTAAATCGGTTCCATAACTGTAAGTTGAAGCTCATGTGATCACACTAATTCAAACCAGGTTCAAATGGTCTAGCTAATAGCATGTGCACGCCATTCTTAAGAAGCCCTGATGGTGGAGCATAGATTAATCAATTTCCAATGCAACTAAGGGTAAAGAAAGAGAAGCGATGTTTACCGCGACTGAGCACCGTTTGCTTTTCAAAACATATGATTACCAAAAAAGGAATACCGCAGCAATTAATCAAACAAAAGAGAAAGGCTGGCAATAAATTGCTGATCGTTTAAATGTGTAGCAACTACTTAGAAATGTACATTACTATAATCAATGAAAGTCAAATACAATATTTGTCACAATACATTGACGTGTGTGTTTGTGTGTGAGAGAATAATGACTAACTTTGACAGCAGCAATTTAAGTGAAGAAAAAATAACATTTTTGTTTCAGAATAATAGCGCTCATTCCATTGCATGAAATTATCGTTGTAAATTAGACTATATTTGGGTTAAACACACCCTTTTGAACATGTATCCATAGCACAGGTTTCAGCACGAGGAATAGTTTAGTTTAAATGAGATAATATATTCATAACATTTAGTGTACTGCATATCTTTAACAATTGTTATTAAAAACATTAACCTTTTATTCCTATCAAACTATTTTAATAGTTCCTTAAAAACACAACATAATTTGATTTGATTATAATTCACTAGCTTTAAAATAAATTTACAACGATTATTTCATGCATTGGAATGAGCGCTAGTATTCTGAAAAGAAATCTGCGTTCGACTATAAAAAAAACTCTTTGTGTTCGTGTAGCTAGCACACAGTGTTGCCAACTTAGCGACTTTGTTGCTAGATTTAGCGACTTTTCAGACCTCTTTAGCGAATTTTATTTAAAAAAGCGACTAGCGACAAATCTGGCATCTTTTTGTGGCGTTATTGGCAACTTTTGGAGACTTGTTCTCACACTTCTCAACGAGCAACGGGTGCTGCAGTGAGCCCCTACCCCATCCGAAAGCACTCACAGGCAGCCCAGTCCGCGCAGTAGTTCCTCGCAGCTGCAGCCAGTCAGAGCAGGAGATGATAACCCCTCCCCGACCAGACTGAAAATGTATTGCACATGCGGGAAGCCCGGCTGGCTGATCCCGCTCAAAATGTAAAATGTAATATGTTCTTTGTCTAAAATAAATCACTGCGCATAAATAATTCACGTTCTGCATTGACTTTCCTGCCCGGACTCAGAGGCACATCTCTCTCTCTGTCTAGTCTATCCAGTGCAACAACTGACAGAGAGAGAGCGAGAGAGAAGTGAGCAGGGGAAACAGCATGGTGAAGGACCTAGCAGTAATCTTTATTGTTTGCTCCCTTTTGTTTGAAATTTAAAGAATTTAATTTGACCATTTATTTTAATATTTTCATGCACTTAATGACAAGATATTTTTAAACAGCTGTTCATTCCTGTTTCTACGGAGCCCCTAAGGGGACATGAGCAAAAAAAATCTAAAGTCTAGTTTCATGTGCTCACGTGAAACTTTCATGTGCTCACCCGAAACTTTCATGTGCTCACGCGAAACCTTCATGTGCTGAAATTTTTTTTAAATTTAGTTTCATGTGCTCACGCGAAACTTTCATGTGCTCACGCGAAACCGTCATGTGCAGATTTTTTTTTTAAGTTTAGTTTCATGTGCGCACGCAAAACGTTCATGTGCGCACATGAAACTTTCGCATGCGCACATGAAACTTTCTCATGCGCACATGAAACTTTCGCGTGCGCACATGAAACTTTCGCGTGCGCACATGAAACTTTCGCTTGCGCACATGAAACTTTCGCGTGCGCACATGAAACTTTCGCATGCGCACACAAAACATTTTCGTGTGAGCACATGAAATTTTCATGTGAGCACATGAAACTAAACTTTAGATTTGTTTTCATGTAAGCAGACAAAGCGACAACTTTGGTTAGAAAGGATGCCGGCAAAAGATGAATTGGAAACGTTCCTTAAAAGTCGAAATATACCAGACAATATGATATTTAAACTGAAAGATGATAAGGTATAATTATCTCGCTTTGAATTCATTATATGCTTTTGTTCAATGTAGCCTCTTTAGCCTATTGGCAATACTTCATCTAGCTACTGTTACATTTAGACTTAGTAATAGCCTACTTTTGCAAGCTCACAAGACTTTAAAATCCAACGTGATCTCTCAGAAATCTGTGATACTACCACAGATACTTAACTTCAAATTCCGTGGCAGGTTCACAGAATGGCTGAATATTCCGTGGAATAATCACGGATCCTTAACTTCTAAATCCATGGCAGTTTCACAGAATCGAAGCATGACATAGCAGAGTGTAAATAGCGTATAAACATGCGACTCACATACCAAAGGTTGCGAGTTCGAATCCATGCGGACACTTTGCATATATTCTGTTTTCTATACCAACGCGATGCAGACATGTTGCAAATGTGCTTTTTTTCTTTTTTTTACTCACTATAACCATGGTTACAAACAATAAATTACGACATAATACAAGTTACATCGAGTTAACAGCAAGGTTTCTAAGTGGTTAAGGTTAGGGGTTTGGGAAAGGCTTACATCGAATTAACAGCAACGTTTCTGAGTGGTTAAGGTTAGGTAAGAGGTTTGGGAAAGGCTTACATCGAATTAACAGCAAGTTTTCTGAGTGGTTAAGGTTAGGTTACGGGTTTGGGAAAGGCTTACATCGAGTTAACAGCAAGGTCTCACTGTGCGCCAATCGGGGACTATTCTGTGAAACTGCCACGGATTTTGATCCGTGTTCATTTCACAGAATTTTCGGCCATTCCGTGGAACTGTCACGGATTCTGAGGTTCATACTCTGTGGCAGTTTCACGGATTTCTAAGAGATCAGGCTGTTAAAATCTGTTTTAAATGTCATATTGAAACAATATAATGGTGACAACTTGCAAGAAAAGTAGCAATGTCCTTATAATTAAGACCTAGTTAAATATATAGTGCAACTAACTCCTGCACTGTAGTCATTTCTCTAGTTGTCACTGTCTCCTGTATGGCCCAGGCTACATCAATATACGGCTTTCATGTGCTCACAGAAAAGTTTTGCGCGCTCACACAAAAGACTTCCATGTGCGCATGCGAAAGTTTCATGTGCGCACGCGAAAGTTTCATGTGCGCACGCGAAAGTTTCATGTGCGCACGCGAAAGTTTCATGTGCGCACGCGAAAGTTTCATGTGCGCACGCGAAAGTTTCATGTGCGCACGAGAAAGTTTCATGTGCGCACGAGAAAGTTTTGCGTGCGCACATGAAACTAAACTTTAAAAAAAATCTGCATATGAAGGTTTCGCGTGAGGACATGAAAGTTTCGCGTGAGCACATGAAAGTTTCGCGTGAGCACATGAAAGTTTCGGGTGAGCACATGAAAGTTTCACGTGAGCACATGAAACTAGACTTTAGATTTTTTTGCTCATGTCCCCTTAGGGGCTCCGTATGTTTCTGTTGAGTGCAGAATCTTATTTCAGTGTACATGATGACGTCACAAATATGTTAATTAGCGTATAACGTCATCTAGCGACATTTAGAGACTTTTTGAGCAGGCTTTAGCTACTTTCCATTGAAAATAGTTGGCAACACTGCTAGCACAATACAGTGTTTCTGAAAGAACGGTATTCAAAGAGGACATGATATGGTATGGTATGGTCACCCTTCCTATTTCATTGTCCTTGAAAATTTATTCAATACCCCACTCTTCCTCTACAGCCATATTTGGTTGCCTCTCCTCAGACAGGCAATTTTATGTAGCATGTACAGCACATAAAACTACAATGTAATCTACAACTATATATGCTGTCCCTTCCCTCAAATCCATACCGCTCAAGCAGGTAGTTGTCAGAAAAAGCCAACAGGTCTACCCTGTCCCTGAAAGTACATTCTCTTTGAAATGCCCTGGCCCCTGCATATGATTATCGCTACCTCATCCACCACCTTACAAATGAAAGGACACGCCATGATTATGTGTCCGACACATATGGTTTCAGCTCCCTATTTATGGACATTTAATTTATTCATTACAATGATCACACCAACTAAACAAATGTAACTTCAGTTTTTTACATTTGTTACACTTTTTGTATGTTCAAATGTATTATATTTAAGTGCATTTGCTTTAATTTTTAAGATTGATATTGGTTACATGATATGAAATGGCAGTATGCCAGAAAGTCTGATGTAATATCATCACATTCCAAGCACAGGTCAGTGTTAACGGTATTCTGGTTACGCATCAAGCTAAGCTTAGCCTGACAATTAGCCTGCCCTGGACGAGGTTAGTTTCCCAGCTTAAGTTGCCAGGGTAACTGAGTTTGAACTATTTTCAGTTAGCTTTATTGTCACGAACTGGATAGGCAGGAGACAGATGCAGTATAAGGAGGTTTATTTACTCCAAGCAAAAGAACAGGGCAGGCGTCAAAAATAAGGTACAACTCAAGCAGTAGCGACATAAACAATATTCAGCAACGTGTCCTCTGAACTCAGGGCTTAAATAACACAGGAGGCAGCCACCAATAATCGCAGAATCATATGCACCTGTGTGCGTAATCAAGTCCCATAGAGAAGGGTAGAAACCTCTACTGAAATAGCAAGGGCAACCAAAAGCATTCGCCTGCATGTGTGAGCTCTCAAAACGGAACAAAAGAAAAACCAGGACACTGCTCTCAATATTTAGGGGAGGCGGACCGGTGACTGTGGCGGGGCAGCGCAGGAGGTGTTACAGAATCCCCCCTCTGAGAAGCGGCTCCAGCCGCAGAGGAGGAGGACGGGAGGGAGCGAGGACGACCCCTGGGGCGGGGACCAGGCCGATCCGGGTGACGACGGTGGAAATCCCGGCACAGGGAGGGGTCCAGGATGTCACCAGCGGGCACCCAGCTGCGTTCCTCAGGCCCGTACCCCTCCCAGTCCACCAGATACTGTAGGCGTCCGTTCCGTCTCCTGGAGTCGAGAAGGCTGCGCACCGAATAGGCCACGTCACCGTCGATGGAAAGGGGAGGAGGAGGAGCATCGCCCTGCACATCACCGGCCAGGGGACCCTGGACCTCCGGCCTAAAGAGAGAGACATGGAAGGTAGGTGAAATTTTCATATGTCTGGGCAATTGGAGGGTGTATGAGACGTCATTGACCCGGCGGAGCACAGGAAAGGGACCGATGAACCGAGGGGCCAATTTCCTGCACGGGACAGCGAGGGTCATGTCACGCGTAGAGACCCAGACGCGATCCCCTGGCTGGAAGATGGGACCCTCACACCGGCGTTTGTCTGCCTTGTCCTTTTGGCGACGCACCGCCCGCTGCAGCCTGGTATGCGCAGCGACCCATAATGCCTCCGCTCTCCGGAACCACTCATCCACGGCCGGTATCTGGGCTGTGCTATGATGCCAGGGTGATAGAGCGGGTTGGAAGCCTAGGACACACTGGAAAGGCGTTAGTTTGGTGGAGGAATGGATCAGGGAATTCTGGGCGTATTCCGCCCACGGTAATATGTCTGCCCAGTCACCTGGTGTGTCCCTGCAGTATGAACGGAGGAACCGTCCAAGCTCTTGGTTTACCCTCTCTGACTGACTGTTGGATTGGGGGTGGTAGCCTGAGGTGAGACTCACCGCTATACCCAGGCGCTCCATGAAGGACCTCCACACCCTCGAGGTAAACTGAGGTCCCCGATCGGATAGAATGTCCTCCGGAAGGCCGTAGTAACGGAAGACGAACGTGAACAGTGCCTCTGCTGTCTGTAGGGCGGTGGGTAGGCCTGGGAAGGGAACCAACTTGCAGGATTTTGAAAACCTGTCCACAATGACTAAAACAGCAGTGTTTCCTTTTGACAACGGCAGATCGGTAACAAAATCGATGGACAGGTGTGACCACGGCCTTTGGGGAACAGGTAAGGGATGTAGCTTACCGTATGGCAGGTGTCGAGGACTGGTGCTCTGAGCGCACGTGGAGCAAGAAGAGACGTATCGTCTGACGTCCCTTGTCAGGTGGGGCCACCAGTACTTCCGTCGGAGAGCACTGAGGGTGCGCTGTATGCCCGTG
>JACXGM010038158.1:0-10904 GCA_016801145.1 Umbra pygmaea
AATGAATAGAATGCTCAGTAAAGAGTTTGTACTTACAATACCTCGCAAGGAGGCTATGGGTGAGTGTGGCTTAAATACAAAATGGAGTGATCAGGTGTGGTGAATAATGATAATTGAGTCCGGGTATGGGAACTGTAGTTCTTAGGAGGTATGACTAGGGAAGCTGTAGTCCACAGGAAGTAGAACTGATGTATGGGAATTGTAGTTCAGAGCGGGATGGAATAGGGAAGTGGCAGTGTCCAGGGAAGGGGAGCTGGGAATCGTTACACCACCCTTTTCACATACACATACTGGCCTATTTTTATTAACAAAAATAGTAAATATAATGAATAATTAACCTCTTATTTGAAGTTGTATAACTTTACTTACATCACTTTGTAATGTGAGAAAAATAAATTTTACCAAATATATAAGAAGTCTGGACTGGGCTTATTGGGATCACTAGTGGTTAATGGTAAAAAAGACTGAATATCTAATTCTATGATTAACACTATAGCTTACATCATTATGCAAAGTCTATATTGATAATGATGGAAAATAATTGTTTATTGTCATTTAGGTTTTTATTTTCATTTAGGTTGTCCACAGGGAAGGTGACTTTTATGCTAGTGTAAACTTTAAGTCCACCTGAATTGTATTCTTAATTTCTTAAATAATTTAGATACTGTATGTAACAATATCAGTTTAACGTAACAGTAAAATATGACCTAATGTATCATAAAATGTGAGATATATTTGTTGAGAATCCGTTATGTTGTTGCAGTACACCAGGGACGGACTGGGACAAAAAACAGCCCTGGACTTTGACTAGGCCCGGCCCAAAGCAATCAGCGTGCGGAAACTCAACAACAACTACAAAGCCTGCCGCCTGGCATGAGTGTCACAATGCATTAATTGTGGCTCATGATATTATACTATCCAAATGATATTCCTTCAAACATACATCATAATTCCCTAGAAGAATGATGAGCTCTAGGAAGTTGCCATGGTAATGTTATGGTCATCTAGAGTGTCCGCTGCCCCAGATTGCTGTGCTCTGTAGCTCTTTCCTATGAACATCACCAATTCTACTACTCTTTCTAACACCTGCCATCTCTTCCTCAATTGATCTCTGTGAGCCACAATTTGGGGACCATGTAGCATGCTGGCTTTATCTGATTTAGATGCCCTCAAAAGATATACCTCAGCACAACCTCTGTGCATGTTGCTCCTTTCATGTTCCTCAACTCTTTGACTGATACGGTTCCAGTCCTGCATTCCACTTATGAAGGGACTGGTTTCAGTTGGTTTGGCAAATGCTAAACATACTGCACAATACATGGTATGGTTCTCTTCAGTATGTAACCCATTTTCTGTCTGTGCCATCTTTGTGTTTAAACACTCTCTGTACTGTCAGGTATTATCTTCTTCTGAGGGTGGTATGAAAAAAAACCTCTAGGTTCTGGCTGTTTGCCTTTAGGCGCTTAAAGTAATTTAAAGTTTAGCTGGAGTGGGTATCTTTCTCTGCTCATGGTCTAAGATCAATCTGAAAAAAACTGGTTTTATTCCAAGATAGCAAGGAATAGATTATATAATATGCTGTTATAACAGCTTATAACAGTTATTTAGCTACTGTATTGGTTGTAGCGTTTGGCATGTGCAGAACTTCATGAAACCCATATTTTCATTTGGTATTTTATCATATTAAACATTCAAGTAACCTGGTGATGAATGCATGTATGAAAAAATGTATCTCTCAATTAAACACTAGGCATAAATACTTAACAAAAAAGTACAGATAATATCAGAAAAATCAGATCTTTTAGGGACCTTCCAAACACCAAAGTCTTTCTTCAACTTTTAAAATGACTACCAAGAACTGCTTGAATATGGACATCAACTTAATAGGTATACCTTTGATTGGCTTGAATTAAAAGTGACATACAGTGGGTGAAATAAGTATTGAACACGTCACCATTAATTTCAGTAAATATACAGTCCCTTGCGAAAGTATTTGGCCCCCTTAAATTGGGCGTGCTAAATTTTTCAGCCCCCTTAAGTTAATACTTTTTAGCGCCACCTTTTGCTGCGATTACAGCTGTAAGTCGCTTGGGGTATGTCTCTATCAGTTCTGCACATCGAGAGACTGACATTTTTGCTCATTCCTCCTTGCAAAACTGCTCAAGCTCAGTGAGGTTGGATGGAGAGCGTTTGTCAACAGCAGTTTTCAGTTCTTTCCACAGATTCTCGATTGGATTCAGGTCTGGACTTTGACTTGGCCATTCTAACACCTGTATATGTTTATTTGTGAACCATTCCATTGTAGATTTTGCTTTATGTTTTTGGATTATTGTCTTGTTGGAAGACAAATCTCCATCCCAGTTTCAGGCCTTTTGCAGACTCCATCAGGTTTTCTTCCAGAATGGTCCTGTATTTGGCTCCATCCATCTTCCCATAAATTTTAGCCTTCTTCCCTGTCCCTGCTGAAGAGAAGCAGGCCCAAACCATGATGCTGCCATCACCATGTTTGACAGTTGGGATGGTGTGTTCAGGGTAATGAGCTGAGTTGCTTTTACGCCAAACATAACATTTTGCATTGTTGCCAAAAAAGTTCTGCAAACTTTAAACAACACTTTTTATGGATATCTTTCAGAAATCGCTTTCTTCTTGCCACTCTTCCATAAAGGGCCCGGTTCCCCAATAACGTTCATACTTAGCGCGCTAAGAAGACTCAAAAAGATATATCTTACCGAAGTTGTTTATGTTCCTAAGTGTCCCTTAGGAAGCTTCTTAACACGCTGCCTCTTAAGTTGGACGTTACAAAGGCGCTGTCCCAAGGGAAGGTGCTGAATTAGTTGTCATTAATTGCTCAGGAATCGATTTTTCACTTCACGAAAAGGTGCATTATGTGTTAAGAAAGACAACACGTTCTATGTAAATGACACATTCCTCAAATTATTCAAGTAACATTTATTTTAGCATAGTTCAAGTTAAATGGAACGGTATCATCCAGTATCGCACAATGGGTTTGGTGTGTTGCGCACCGTTCCATTCGCTCCGGTCCCGAGCGTAACATGAGCCTGCCCTCCCCAATTAAGATCCACTGACCGCCGCTATAATGGTAAGGTACTTTACAATCAGAATTGATTGGCAAGCAGGTGCAGTTTCTTTTTAATGTGGTATTGATTGTCATTGGTTAATGTTTACAATAAAAAGCAACCCATCCACACTGAACAGAGAGAGAGAGTTAGAAAGAGAATATGGTGGGGAAGCAACGTAAAAAAAGGGCACCAAGCTTCTCGTCAGAGGAACTTGAAGTTTTGCTGGACGAGGTGAGTGGCACGATTTGTGGGTGTAGTGGTGTGGAGAGAGGAGAACTCAGGAATGCAGGTGGAAATGGTGGTTGCTGGTTTTATTGAACACAAATCCGGGTAAACAATGCCATTTGGTTGCAGGGTGCAGCCTAGTCAACACTACGATTACTGAGGATAACTGAGTGACTGGCACAACGTCAGGATAGGAGATCCATATAACTCCTCCTGGAAATAAACCATATAGACAGTAATGCATGAACAAACGCACAAAGGCGACTCACTTTTCACAACGCATATACGCAGTAGTTTGATTCAATACAAGGACACGTTGGATCACTGCCATAGTTGGTCGCTTACTGGACACCACCATGCTTACCCATTTATAGACCTTAGCCATTTAGAGCCAAATTGTTTGCCAGACTTTAATTATCAAAAGTAATTGCCAATTTAAACGCTTTAATGACATTACAAAATAGCCTAGGCTAATTACCACATTAGTTCTGATACCAAATAAAGTCAATTTCATAAATAGGCATGTATCCATTGCGAACATATTTTATTATTAGTCTTAAAATGTCCATAAAATCATTGTTGAGACACAAAATTGTCAACATACCATAGTTTGACTTGTACTGCGCTGCATTCTAAAGACTGCTGCACAGTGGCGGCGACTAGCGGCTTGAGCTCAAACAACACTAAGAGAGAGCTTACGAATGGTCCAGACCAACCTTACGAAAGTGTGACTTACAGAAGATATACTTAGGGTACGAACGTGTCGGGAACCGTGCCATGAGGTTAAGAGAGAGGTTAAGGAATAGGTTAAGAACTACTTAGCGATAAGAACGTGTTGGGGAACCAGGCCCTGATTTGTGCAGTATACGACTGATTGTTGTCCTATGGACAGACTCGCCCACCTCAGCTGCAGATATCTGCAGTTCATCCAGAGTGATTATCGGCCTCTTGGCTGCTTCTCATTTTATGAGCTGAATGTTTAGAGTCACGGCCCAATCTTGTTAGATTTGCAGTGGTCTGATACTCCTTCCATTTCAATATTACCGTTTGCACAGTGCTCCTTGAGATGTTTAAAGCTTGGGAAATCTTTCTGTATCCAAATCCGGCTTTAAACTTCTCCACAACAGTATCTCGGACCTGCCTGGTGTGTTCCTTGTTCTTCATGATGCTCTCTGTGCTTTCAACGGACCTCTGAGACTATCACAGAGCAGGTGCATTTATACAGAGACTTGATTACACACAGGTGGAATCTATTTATCATCATTAGTCATTTAGGTCAACATTGGATCATTCAGAGATCCTCACTGAACTTTTGGAGAGAGTTTGCTGCACTGAAAGTAAAGGGGCTGAATAATTTTGCTCGCCCAATTTGTCAGTTTTTTTTTGTTAAAAAAGTTTGAAATATCCAATAAATTTCGTTCTACTTCATGATTGTGTCCCACTTGTTGTCGCTTCTTCACAAAAAAGTACAGTTTTATATCTTTATGTTTGAAGCCTGAAATGTGGCAAAAGTTTGAAAGGTTCGAGGGGGCCGAATGATCCCAAACACACAGCCAAGACAATGATCCCAAACACACAGCCAAGGAAACTCTGAATTGGTTTTAAAGAAAGAAAATAAAGCTGCTAGACTGGCCCAAGCCAATCACCTGACTTAAATCCCATTGAAAATCTATGTAAAGTAAAGATCAAGATTCATAGAAGAGGCCCACGGATCCTTCAAGATTTGAAGACTGTTTGTGTGGAAGAATGGGCCAAAATCACACCAGAGCAATGCATGCAACTGGTTTCTCTATACAGGAGGCGTCTTGAAGCTGTCATTTCCAACAAAGGCTTTTGTACAAAGTATTTAATTAATTTCAGTAAGCGTATTCAATACTTTTTCCCTGTGTCATTTCACATTACACATAACTTAATTTCTGAACTTATTTGTTTAGGTTTCTTTGTATGTATTACCAACATCTGGGGCCTATACTACGAAGCAAGATTTGGGGTTAGCGAGGTAACTTCCGGTTTAACAGGTATTCAGTATCACGACGTTGGGTCACCTGTTACCGGGTTACATCGCCATGGTAACTTATGCTGTGAACCTAACCTGCTCTGGAGCAGGTTATAGTCAAGATAACCAATTAATCCAAACAAAAGCACCGCCTACTGACCAATCAATTCTCGATTGAAAAATGGGTATTTGGCTTTTCCTGATGAAATCAGTGGAGGGATTGTCGTGTCTTTGTCAGCTTCTTGAGCCGTATGTGCCAGTGGAGTGCAATAAATCGAAGTTGTGCGCTTACCGTTCCACAGAATTTATGCATAATCTTGCGTTTGTTTGTGACAGGTATTTAAATGTATGGTCTGTTTGATACGGAACAACATCAATGTATCCCCTTTCACTGTAGAGACAGTACATACATTTACTATTTACTCCTACTGAACAACCAAGTATTTTGACATTGATTAATTTGAACACCCTGTACATTTTTTATTTGCTCCCATGACCAATTCACACTGTCAGGGTTGCAAATGAAAGAATACGATAAATTAAATTGTTATACACGATCAGCATTAAGCAACACTGGTTTATGGAATACACAATTGTAATTATAGTCAGTGATATCGATGAGCCTGATGCATAAATACAAGGGTGGCATTTTTTTCCCAGCTCTTCTTCCGGTTTTATGTCTGGATTATAGTTTTTATGCTCTTCATATTTCTCTACAATTATAATTTACTAGAGTTAAGCGAAATATGCGGATCTCATAGACTTGTCCATGTCTGCGATTGGTCCGATGGTGCACACCAGCCCCTTTTATGTGAACACGCTCATCACTAGATTGGGAAATCCTGGGTTGATTGAACGAATTGATAACCACTGTTGTGACATCTCTTATCTAGATTGCAATTGTTAGGTTCAGTGAAGCCAGGAAATGAAAATAAATCCAGGGCATGTTTAACTTGCTTCGTAGTATAGGCCCCTGTTTAAAATTTAAAGTAAGTAGCACCTTTGAAAATATATTTACTGAGAAAAATTGTGACGTGTTCAATACTTATTTCACCCACTGTATATGTAAGAAGTATATGGATTGGTAGAGACATTATAAAACCAAAATGTATTTATTTACTTTTTCTTATTATCCAAAGATGGAAGTGGGCTCAATGGGTACACTTACCCTAATCATTATTTAATTAAAATTGAAAAAACCTTGAAAACCATGGTCAAATACAGTTGTGATAAGTTAGAAAGATTAATTTTAAGCAAAATACAGTGCAACACAGCAATATACACAAAAGGAAAATGTCATAAAGTTAGGTAGACTGTAGTCCAAATACAAATGACTAGATATGGGTCGGGGCGTTTACTCCAGGACAGGTTGGGTGTTGTCAGGGCGGCGACTCAAGCCCGTACAAGCTGGCTCAGAGTACCCAGGAAGGCTTTGTTGAAAGCTGCTGTTGTCACATTCTCCTCCCTTCTCAAGGCTGCTTCCAGCTCCCTTGCATGTGCAGCATCGTTGAGGGCCAGCCGAAGATCCTGATCACAAAGGCTCACATCTGACTCCTGCAACTCCCTTAGGACAGCTAGAGAATGAAAACAAGTATTTGTTCAATATGGACAACAAGAACAGTCTGTAAAATATTTACATAGCAATTACAACTGGCAATAATTCCAAGACTGAATGTCGGTGATGAGGATATACTATTAAATCCATAAAATGTGAAGGTGCCTATGAATCAGTGTTGGTTTTGGCATGATATTATTTTTTTCAGTCTACTATAAGTATGGACAATAACTCTTGAGTGGTTGGACAAAGCAATCTAAAGTCTTTAATCTTTGTCTTTAAGAAATAATGCATTTTACTAAATGTGTAATTGATTTATTAAGAGACAAGTCCTATGGAAAGTGACCGTTGAGGAACAAAAGCACATTCATCTATCTGTAATATTAATTTTGTAAATAGTTCAGTAGAGATCTTCTCAACCAAAGCATTCTCACACTAGTATATTACCGCATACAGGTTATTAATGGTGTACAAGATCCCCAGGCTAAAGATTTTTGTAATATATTTGATGGTGTCGGCGCTGCCACCGGTGCTAGTTCTGGCATTGACAGTGCTGCTGGTAGTGAAGGGGCATCACCTTTTTGTTGGGTGATCGAAGAAGGACTACTCTCCTCGCTGATCGTATCTTGACCAGAGTGATTATAAAAATAACTGGTCAATTATGCGTTCAACTGCTATACAATAGAGCAACAACAACTTTTATAAAGAGCAAGTAAACAAAATGGTCAGCAGAATAGTACAAGCTAAAATCTGCCTTTGTGTTTGCAAAGTTTTGGCGGCATGTCGTTTTTCACGCATTAAGGATTATTATTACTATTAAAAGGGTAACATAAAAAACCTTACCATCCTCCATCCGAGACTCCATCCGGGACTCCATCAAAGCCATCACAGAGTCAAGGCTGCACATACATAGTGTCCATCTGGTCAAACCACTTCCATGGCTTTCGATACAAACCACTTTCGACCATTGTGGTCCTTTACGGATAGTCACTACTTTTTAGACATTTCCCTATACAATCTTTGGAAGACATGAGTGTCCATTAATTGGGAGTTTTCCTGGTATACTTTCTAATTTCGAGTTAGAAAATCATCCAGCTCCTGCAGGATCCTTTCATCAGCAACCAAACATACAAATGTCTGTACCTCCTCAGTTGACCACGGCATGATTTTGCGGGTTGCCATTGTTTGTGATTTTTTGTAATTGTTGATAAAAATTATTTTCAGAATATTTTGGATGAATCCGGTTGTTTGGCTGCACACAGAGTTTTACGTGGTTATGTAGGTTGTCCAATGTCAAGCAAATGTGACACATGAGTCTCGACTCTGGTCCAATCAACGGTTTTCTGTGCGTTCAGGTCACAGTTTTGAAATCGGCTCTACTCGCTTGGAAACTCGACGGAGAAGGCATCAAAACTATGTGGTACCAAGTAAATTTGCCCAATGGAAAGGAAAAAAGGCGAGTTGAGTGGAGCTGTTATGTACCAATGGAAATGCTTTGAAGGTGAGTAGAGTCGTAAAAAATGTTTATATATATACATATGTATATATATTTAGGAACTGATGACAGGTAGTCACTGTGGTAAGCTTGCCGATGAGTGTCGACGAGTGCCACAGATCACCTGCCAGTGCCTAGCTGGAAAAAACGGTAGCCTACGTACGATTTATACTGGATCGTTTATTTTGTTCTTTTTTGCATAGGTGCATTACTTCTATTATCCAGTATACTACTTGGTACTAGTACGCTTTGTTCATTTTGTTCCTTTTTGCGCATGTGCATCACTTCTATGTTCCAGTATACTGCTCGTTACGAGTACATGAGTTGTTCATATCATTCTTTTTGGTGCAGGTGCATTACTTCTATGATCCAGTATACTATGTGGTACCAAGTAAAAAAAACTATGTGGTACCAAGTAAATTTGCCCAATGGAAAGGAAAAAAGGCGAGTTGAGTGGAGCTGTTAGGTACCAATGGAAATGCTTTGAAGGTGAGTAGAGTCGAGGCAAGGCAAGTAGAGTTGAGCTGGTACCGGCAATGGAAAAGGGCCATTACTAGAAATTGCATAGTCTAGTATCAAAATTATGTGGGTTTTGTTTTCATTGGGCATAATTTCTCAGATGTAGATATAATTATTTTGCCCGCTTCACACATACACCTGCAGTGCGTATGCGGTGCATGTTATAGTGCATATGGCATGCGGAAGCATGACGCGCCATTGTGGTTTCACAAATACCATGTTTGCAGTTTGCTACTGATCCATAGGTTCTGTGTTCCACAAAAAAATAAAAATAAATTTAGATTTTTTTATCCAAACGTTTACTTTGACATTGTTAAAGACATTGAAACCGGATATAACTCGCCAAAATATATATCATGTATTTTTTTTATTCTTGGCCCTGTAAATTAGTAACTGCAGAACACATTAACTGTAATCATGCGCAGTGGTGAAATTGGGCCGGAGCTCTCCGGGGCTCAGTTTCGGCATATAAGCCTGCTTGTTTGTGTCCAGATGTGCCTGCTCTTGTTCAGCTGCTTAATCTCGTTGTCAGTCGACCATTACGCATTACGTGTCAAGGTAGGTTTCATGCTACGTTCAGACTGAACGCAAAAATTTAACGTAATATTAGCTTCTATTGTGTCTAGTTGGACGGTTAAACAATTTTAATACACTCGCGTGTCCAAAGCGAATAAGACAGCACAATTAATGTCCAAAGTAAAAGTACAAGGCTGGGTTCATCCGTTCTGGGAAGTTATATGATGAAATTATTAAAATGTCTTGTTAATCTATGTTTATTTTTATGTGAACAATGTGCTGCCACTTTAATTCAGTGCAGTGCAGCACAGCAGAAATAGACTCGGTGCGGAAAGATCACTACACTGCTGTAGTGAATCGATGGCTCCTGGAATCGATGGCCGGACCACATCCGCATGCAGTGTGAAAGCTCTAGCCTGTTAAAGGGATACTTCACCCTACAGCGATCTGGAGGGGCTAGTAGCTTCTCCCAGACATTTGTAGAACAGTGAGATATGTTTAATACATGCCAGGCTAGTGTAAGAGCAAGATTTGAAATTTCGCGGGGAATTTTCACACGCTGATGTCACGGTGGAAATCCAATCGACTGTGGAGATAGGCAAATGAATGTAGGCATGTATTCGGTTGCGAAAATAAGCATCCCTGTTATACTGATCTGGCTTTCAAACCTACTCTCTTAAAGCCTCGGTTGTCCTTGATTTTTTAAGGTATAGCTTGTCTTTCTGTGACGTTTTGATCAGCCGTTTTAATGCTAAATAGACGAGGTGGTATGATTTTTTCCGTATGTCGAGAACTACAACGCTGGCTTCCTTGTTCCAAGCCCCGCCCACCCGGCATGTTCTCTAAATTCTGTGAAACATTTCGTAAACAAAGTCGCTGGTACCACAATTGCTAATAACCTAGGATTTACAGATGAGGAATTTTACAACTTGCTTTTACATTCTGAGTGACATCCAACCAAACATGTTTGTGCCCGAGTACACCAAAGAACATTGACAAAAAATGGAGTTTGATATTCAGGCAGCATGTTCTACAGATAATACAGTTGAAACGCGGTTAAATTCTAATTGCCTAAGTGCGTCTGTGGGAATATGTCCATCCATGTCTACTGAAGGAAAAAGCACTTGCTACAATGATCATGGACAAGCTTTACTTGTAGGCTACTGTATGGCTTGAACCGAAAATTACTGACGACCGCATATGCGTCACTGAATAACTGGAGTTTTCCAGCACACATGGAGAGAGACGTAGCAGGAGGACTAATTAACAGATGAGTAAGTTTATTAAACCTATTTTCTGTACCTTGATAATGGAGCACTCATCGTGTCTGTGTGGTAATGTTATTGTACTGTATGTGTACTGTGCCAGCTGTATTTAGTAGCTAGCTGAGTGGATAAATTACTATACCTTACTATATATAGGCTACTCTTTCTAGATAAAGAGAAATGGATGGGATCGCATCGCTTTTCAGCCGCTTTCGGGCTGTATTGCCGGTTAATTTAGCACGTAGATCACTTT
>JACXGM010038159.1:0-10906 GCA_016801145.1 Umbra pygmaea
CACACACACACACACACACACACACACACACACACACACACACACACACACACACACACACACAGAGTGCACACTGAGAATAAGATATAATTATTTTTACAAATAAAGATTGATGGATTTTTGTATTGTGTTATGGGTATTGGGGGGAGAGTGCTTGTGTGCTTGTGTAACTATGGTCAGGGGGTATAGGGATAGGGAACACTAAAATATTTCTATTGTGGAACATTATTTTTTCTACACTTTTTTGACTAAGCCTGTTTCTTTTTTGCTCACAACCTCTCCACATTTACAGAAAATTAGTTCAGAGGGAACAGATGATGACGGTGTGCATAAAAACCACTTATTTTTAAAACTTGAGAAAATTAAGTATTCCTAGAGGGGATCACATTCAAAATTCTTAGACAAATGGCTGACGTTTATTTACTTTAACAGCCTGCAGATGCTCCCTTCAGATCTGATTTAGATCACATGATGCTCCTAGTCCACCAAGTGTAATTAGTGGTACTCCGAAGGAGTAACCCTATTGTAATCGTTAGTCCTATTATTCTTCTGCCCTAAATTTCTTAATAACATAAAAAGTACATGGTAAAAAGTTGTCTAACTTTGTCCCATTAAACTATAACCCATGTGAACCTACCATACCAAGGCCCGCCCCGATTCCTCCACCAGGGGTGCTATAGCACATGACTCAATTAGTTAATTTCATTATGAGCCCATATTAACCTAGATTGCTACATTTTTGTGCACCTACCATAACAAATCACATTCTGATGATTGACAAAATAGGATAATCTCATCATATTATCTACCATACCAAAATATTTTACTAAGAAAGGGATTATAGTTGTAAAAAATATGCCATTTCTCCCAAAGACCTAAAAATAAATTTGCATAATTGGGCGCAAAGCTCGCACCCATGGCTGTGCCTTTCACTTGTCTAAAAAGTTGGTCTTGAAAAAGAAATACATTATTATTTAGAGTCAATTCAGTCATCTGAAGAAGGAGGAATCTATGCATTTCCATGTCTATGAATCATAATGGTTTTCATTATTCTAAGTATTCATATTCTGTATTATGTTAATATTATATTTTAGCTCAGAGTTGTGTTAATTGGTTCAATTCTGACCCCTCCCCCTTCATTTCATATTTAAATGTATATTCTCCATGTCATTGTTGAAGGCACCCTGAAGAAGGCCGGTGAGCCACAACATGTCAGTGTTTTTAGATTGCCATGCTAATTTATTAAAGGCTTTTTTACTTATCGGAGTTGAGTGCCTTGGATCTTGTTCAGAAGTAACAACTTATTTTTTGGTTCTTATTCAGAACGTAGTTGTTTTAATGATAAACACGTTGTAAACTAGAGATTATTTTAAGGGAAATTATTTGGATGAATGTGAACCCTGGAGCCACCTGGTGGCCATTTTCCTTTTACAAACTGCCACCAAAATTTCATTAACTCGGCTGAAGTGTGCCTCGGTACAACACAATACAGCTCCACCCCTTTTGCACCATTTTATCATGTGACATCTGTAACTAATACTGACAATACTGAATATGTACTGTATACACTTCTCATTTTATATTAATTCAAGCCCAAATTATTGTTCTTAGGAACTCATGTGGATTTAACAGTTTGCGATCATGTGACAAAACATAACATTTTATGTAGAACAATTAGGCTGCATCTTTACTAAAACAGAATGAAATATGGCCACAAGCGACGATTTGCGGGTCCAACCTTTTTTTCTCAATAGCAACTTCAAAGTAATTTTACACATGGTTCAACATTGTTATAAAACATATCCTGTAAGTTTTGTAACGATTGGACAACATTTTATGATCTATAGCTTGATTTGTGTCATTCCAAGTGTATTTATTATGCATTTTAAGCGTCCCCTAGTGGCCAATTTGAATGAGACTTGTAGGGCGTGGTTCAGTTACTAAAGACGACATATCCTGAGAGATTTGTCATGATTGGAGAATGAATATGCGATTAATAGTAAAATGTATGTAATGCCACTTATCAAGTTTTATGATGATTAAGCCCTACGGTTGCTGATTTATGTTCATTTATGTGTGAGTCACACCACTGCCGAAGTTCATTGGTCAAATACATGTAAAAGTAATTGGAATAACCACATGTTTTTTTCAACTTTCAATAAGTTTGATCCAATGATGATTCACTGAAAATGTGGTGGCAATCGGAGCTACAGGGTAGGAGGAAATGAAAGCGTCCTCTAGTGGTCAATTTGAATTAGACTTGCAGGGCGTGGTTCAGTTACCTATGACGATATATACTGAAAGATGTGTCATGATTGGAGAATGAATATGTAATTAATATTAAAAATAGTGTAATGCCACTCACCTATATTGCGCTTGTAGTGCCCTCTAGTAGTGTATGTATATTAAAATGTCTGGGTATATCTGAGGTACTTATCTGAACATATCCTGTGAGTTTTGTGTTGATTGGCCCTACACTTGCTGATTTATGTTCATTTATGTCCAGAGCCACGCCCCTTTTGAAGTTTATTGGTCAATAACTTGAAAAGTAATAGAGATAGACAAGTTTTATTTATTTTTTAATAAGCTTTATCAATGATCATTCACTGAAAATATGGTGGCAATCAGAGCTACGATGTAGGAGATGAAAGCACCCCCTAGTGGTCAATTTGAATGAGACTTGCAGGGTGTGGTTCAGTTACTTATGAGGACATATCCTGAGAGATTTTTGTGAGAATGAATATGCGATTAATAGTATAATTTGTGTAATACCACTCACCTATCTTGTGCTTGTAGCGCCCCCTTTTGGCGTATGTATAGGAAACTATCTGGATATATCTGGGTAACTTATCTGAACTTATCCTGTGAGTTTTCTTATGATTGGCCCTATGGTTGCTGATTTGTATTCATTCATGTCCAGAACCACACCCCTTTAAAAGTTCATTGGTCAATAACTTAAAAGTAATTGAGATATTGACATGTTTCATACAACTTTTAATAAGCTTGGTCAAATGATGTTTCACTGAAAATTTGATGGCAATCGGAGGTACAGTTTAGGAGGAGACCTCAAAAATGTGTTTTTCAAAAATGTCAAAATGTCAGAAGATTTTTCTAGGCAGACCTTAGTGGTCCTTGAGGCTTTCCTGTAGAGCACACCGACTTGCACCTGTGTAAGAAATTTCAAGTCAATCAGACTTACGGTGTGAGTGGTGTGGCTTTTCAAATTTTGGATTTTGAAGCCTTAATTATAGCGTCACCGTGTGGCCGATTGGGTTCATATTTCTATGTAAGCACATGCACACCATTTCCAGATATTCCCCCAAGTTTCATGTTTCTAGCTCATTCCAGCTCATGTGAATTTCAGCCGGCGTGGCAGATAACAAATAATAATAACCATTTCACACAAAAACAATAGGGTTCACCACTTCGTGGTTGAACTCTAATAATAACTATTTCACACAAAAACATAACTGAAAAGAGTTGGTGTTATGAATGAAAGAGTAGCTGTACCTTTAATTTCCAAATGTTAGGTGGAACACCTCCACTGAGGGAAATTGTGAGCTGCCGTATCAGATCACAACATTAGATCTCTTGCGCAGTCTCAACCTCAGACTTAGTTTCCATTGTAATGGAAAGTAATGTAAACTGGGTGGAAGTATCGCTGTTACTGAAAACAATATGAAGATGATCCAAAGGGGAAAGCCCAAACCCAATGTTTTTCTCACTTTTTCTATAAACTAATAATTTTGTATTGCTGATTCTTAGCTCATGCTGTTACATTTACTTTTAAGAACATTAGCATTACCCTGTACAATGGTAAATATGTTGATAATGTAAAAATAATAATTGAATTGTAAAGACATAACAAAATAATTGAACACTAAATGCATTATAGTTGAGACATCTCTCCTGCCTTTTCCAGCCATGTCAGTCCTCCAGCCCCCTCATAATTGAGGACACAATCACCCATCTCAATCACTCCCACCCTGCCACAACAACAACCCTCTCTATCTTGGAGAGAGACGTCAACAGACTATTCAAGAGACAGAAGGCCGCAAGGCAGTTGGCCCAGATTCTGTCTCTCCGGCCACCCTGAAGCACTATGCAGACCAGCTGTTTGCAGTATTCACTGTTGTTTTTAACATCTCACTGGAGACATGCCATGTTCAAAAAGACAAAGATCAACGGACTTAATAACTACAGACCAGTTACCCTGACCTCTGCTGTTATGAATTCATTTGAGCGATTTCTGCTGTACCAACTCAAAACCCTCACTGACGCACCTTGACCCACTGCAGTTTGCCTACAGAGCCAACATGTCTATAGACAAAGCAGTCAACATGGCTCTTCACTTCATCCCACAGCACATAGACTACCCCGGAACCTTCATCCGAATCTTGTTTGTGGACTTCAGCTCAGCATTTATCACCTTCGTTACGGCCATGCTCCATGACAAGCTCTCCCAACTGGGAGTCCCTGAATCGACAAGTAGGTGGGTCACAGACTTCCTGTCCAGCAGGAGGCAGCATGTGAGGCTGTGGAAACAATTCTCTGACCCACCTGACCATGGAATGGAATGGAAATGTATTTTTTTGAAACAGGGACAATGCACAAATAGATATTAAACTTGTAGTACAAGAGAATATGTCTTGGGCCAGGTTATAGCAACAATGCTAATTTCCACCTCTAGTCCCTGGGCAGGTATAATAATAATAAAACTAACAATATTAAAAATACATTTTGACAGGACTATTAATGATGTAGTGACCATAGTAATTAAAAACAGGCAATGTATCAGAAACTGAAACAGGGGCGCCAGCAGATGGTTTACTCTCTCTCTCTACCCCTTTCCCTGCACACACACTCAGACAGAAGCAGCAGCTATAGGCACTTTTGTCTACAATACAACTCTAGACAATTAAACATACATAAATACACACAACACAGATACTGTATATGTAAGTGTGTGTGTTTGTTTATCTTATGGATGTGTGCAGAGATGCTTACTCAACAACATTTTTTTTGTTTGGCATAAAAATGTCTGTGAATTTGTACATAAGATATATTTTGTTGGAAGGACATTTTACTGCCTCATGGCCAAACATGAGAAGGAGGAGCTACACTCCCCCATTGTGACACTTTGAGTATGTATATTTTGAAAGTATACTTCAAATATACTTAAATATATTAAATACATACTTATGGTTAAACATAAGTATACTAGAAGCATAATACTGGAGTATAATTTAAATATACTTTTTTTTACTTGGGCTAGTTCATGATGTTTTACATTGTGGGATGCTACACTCCCCCCATAACACTTTGAGTAGTTCATGATGTTCTACATTGTGGGATGTTACACTCCCCCATTGTGACACTTCCAGTAGTTCATGATGTTTTACATTGTGGGATGCTACACTCCCCCCTTGTGACACTTCGAGTAGTACATAATATTTTACATTGTGGGATGCTACACTCCCCCATTGTGACACTTCCAGTAGACCATGATGTTTTACATTGTGGGATGTTACACTCCCCCATTGTGACACTTCCAGTAGTTCATGATGTTTTACATTGTGGGATGCTACTCCCCCCTTGTGACACTTCGACTAGTACATAATATTTTACATTGTGGGATGCTACACTCCCCCATTGTGACACTTCCAGTAGACCATGATGTTTTACATTGTGGGATGTTACACTCCTCCATTGTGACACTTCCAGTAGTTCATGATGTTTTACATTGTGGGATGCTACACTCCCCCCTTGTGACACTTCGAGTAGTACATAATATTTTACATTGTGGGATGCTACACTCCCCCATTGTGACACTTCCAGTAGACCATGATGTTTTACATTGTGGGATGCTACACTCCCCCCTTGTGACACTTAGAGTAGTTCATAATGTTTTACCAGTGGCGGGCCGTGCAATTTACACCTAGGCCTTCACTATCTTCCCGAAATTAAAACGCATTATAATAACCTCACAATGACTTTCTAGGGCTATAGGTTATTGTCATTCGGCATATAATGCACCCCATATTCATAGTGAAGATAAGTTTATTCCACTCGATAAAGGTTATTTAACACGAGGCTCAACATCTATGAGACTTACAATACACTAATTGACCCGACACGACTGAAACCATAAGAATGTATCAATATGCACTATATATATAGCACATTACACATACTGTAGCCATCGGATAGCCAAAATCAATGTCCAAACCAATTAAACAAGAACTAACTCACAACACCCAGTCACAACACTACAAACATGCAAAAATGCCAGAAGGAACAATCAGGATTCAACAGACTGTTGAAATACAGTACATGCACTAAGCCCGTTAAGAACCTTTAAGGCTAGGGATAGACCGATACCACTTTTTATGGAACGAGTACAAGTACAGAGTATTTCATGTTGGGTACTTGCTGATATGAGTACTGATAGGAGTACTTTTAAGAACTATGCCAAATGTCACATTTATCAAGCTAAAATCTGCTATTTCTTAGATGTTGATCAGCCAATTTAAATATAGAAAAATAAATATTCCTACATATTCAGAAGAACATCATTTACATTGCAGGTCAAGAATGTGTAATATTTATTAGATGTCAATGGTTTACGTCTCGAGACTCTCCCCCCTTGTAACACTTCCAGTAGTTCATGATGTTTTACATTGTAGGATGCTACGTTCCTCAATTGTGACACTTCGAGTAGTTTGTGATGTTATTTCTGAGCAGAGTGTTACAAACGTTTTCAGAGGGGGAGCAGTAGCACTGTATATGATTATATGTAGTAAAGACACATTAGGAGTTTAAAGAGTTACCCACCTGTCAAAAAAGTGATTGATTGAATGATTTACTGCCCCCCGTCATAAACCCCGCCCCCTTCCTAGCCCCAGCTTCCTGTCTCCCCTTCCCCCTTCCTGTCCCCTCCCCCCTTCCTGTCCCATCCCCCTTCGTGTCACCCACACCTGTCACCTCTCCACTGACCCCCACCACATCCTGTCCCATCCCCCTTCCTGCCCCAACACCCCTGTCACCAACTTCCTGACTCCCCTTTAACCACATCCTGTCACCTACACCCACCCCTGTCCTCCAACTGACCACCACCTGGTCCACCCCTTCCCCTGACCCCCACCTCGTGAGTTCCTATTGCTCTGTCTATTCTGCAGACCTTAAACGGAGTTCCTGTGGTATAGCCCTCCCCAAACTGAGCTGTCAAAAACTTTGATGACTGAGTTTGAGCGATCTAATAGGCCAGTTTGAAAAAAATACTGTAAGGCCAACCCTCCTTGTGTGTGTTCGTGTGTCTCTGTGTGTGTGTATGTCTCTGTGCGTGTGTCTCTGGCAGCCAATTTCCTCATTTCTTTCAGGCCACAAAAAATCCTGAACCTATGTATTTAACCATAGATTTTAAGAAATGTGACTTTTTTATCAACATACATTCTAAAACCCAAAATTATCCAACCCTTTCCTCTAAAGGTTAGATTTCTCCTGATACTTTAGAAGACAGTGTGTGTGGTAGAGGTGTCTAGAAGGCCCCCCTACACCCACCCCCTATCAAAGGGGTTGTTCTGAGCCCCCTATGTGTCTCTCTGTCAAACAGATTTTCCTCATTTCCTTCAGGCCACAAAAAATCCAGATCCTGTTTTGTGTGGCTATATGTTTGCAAAAGCAATTATATGTGTGTGTGTGTGTGTGTGTGTGTGTGTGTGTGTGTGTGTGTGTGTGTGAAAATCTGTGTGTGTCTATGTGCGTGTGTGTGAGAATCTGTCTGTGGCTTTGTTTGTGCATGTGTGTGAGAAATAGTTGCTTTCTATCAGTTTTGTTCCAAGTAAAGACGTATTATCATTTTACTCCAAGTAAACTTTAGTTGTTACAGAGCTTGATTCAATGTTTGTCTAAACTGTCCTTTGTCTGTATTACAGTTACATACAATCTATGTGTATGTGTCTTTGTAAAAGACTTCTAAAATGCTAAAAGCATTCACAGGTTCATGCATTTTCCTACACGTAAGGTGTATCTAAGTGTTACCATGATGTTAATAAAACATTGGTTTGTATGCATATCACATAGGTTAAACTCACTTCAGACTTGAATAAGTTTGTGTAAATGTGTGTATGAGAAATATTTGCTTTCTATCAGTTTTGTTCCAAGTCAAGACATATTAACAACTTACTCCTGTACAACTTACCTCATTCAGGGAGAATAGGTGGAGAATTCCAGGGATGTCTATAGAGGTTTTTAACCCATTTAGAAAAAAAGAATGGTACAAACAAATTTAGTTGTTACAGAGCTTGATTCAATGTTTCTCTAATCAGTTCCCTACAACCTAAAGTTCAGTGTTTTACGAGGTGTTGTCAAAAGCACACGGGGGTTCAGGGCTTTAGTTCAATCGGGCCATAAAACCATTTGCTTAGACATCCAAGTTGAATGTTGACTCACAGTCAGTCTAAGCTGCTACATCATTTCAGATTTAGGTAGAGCATGATGTTCATAAAACAATAGCCAAATAACATAGGTTCAACCTTTGTGTCAGCACAAACCACAGCACAATTTTGTGTGAGAGTTGGCAGGGCATTCAAATGAATCATTACTTAAAATACAAATAGCCTGTTACAGTGTGTCTGGGTTTAATTCTTCTTTACATTTCAAATGCCGAGGTGAGCTTTACATTTTTCAAGTTTCATATCATTAATATACTGTTTTTCATGTTTTTCTGTTTTAGCAATACAAATTATTTATTGCAATGATCAGTTTGGGTAGTTTAATTTGTGGACACATAGGATCTAGAAATGGCAGTAAGTCCTTTTACAAAACAAATTTTGAAAAATAGCCAAGCAACAGCTTACTTATGACAAGTGCATACCGATTTATTTAAATACATTTCCAGCTTATACCCTCTGTTCTTGATTCTGTTTCAACTTTTTGAAAATCAAAATCAAAATCTGACAGGGTCTAAATACTTTTATAAGACAACCATTAATCTAGGGAAAGCAATGTTTTTTTGCATAATTGTGTAAATGTCTGTGTGTGTGTATGTGTGAAAATATTTGTGTGTGTGAGAGAGTCTGGGTGTCAAAGATCTCTCAGTTTGCAAAAGCAAATTTAGATGTGTTTCAGTGTAACAGGGGGTTTCTTGTTTACATCTGAGTACAGATTTGCATCTAGATGATTGTATGCATTGTCAAAAACTCTAAAAAGCATAGTCATATATGACACAGATATGCTAAGGTATAACAATAAAGTCTGAACAACATGTGTTTCTGTCATAGTCCAAGCTTAAAATAAAATTCTGATCTTTTCAGATGTTCATAAAACAGTTTCTCTTCACACAAGATCTGAATGGGTGTCACTCTGTGTCTGTTAGACACAAACAGAGGTGATGTACAGAATGGTCAGTTTGGATCACAAACTATAGTGATGCATCATATTTTCAGCATAACACATTCAAACTTCTATGAATATTGAAATAAAATCTGTTCTTACCCTTTTCGATGGTATTTCAAAACATCAAGTTTGCAGGGTGTGACCACACAGCATCACGAATCCTCTGAAACATCAAGGCATTGGTTTCTCAAATGTTCAGAATGGAAAATATGGATTTAGAGTTAGAAATAAATAGCATTCTTACCGTAGTTTATCTTGTTTTGGTCATTTCACAATACTAAATGTTGAGTATACCCCTTAAATGATGAATCTGGTGGCTCACCAGTATGTAAGGGCCAATGTCCTCCAACCCGTTTCTTAACCGATAACGCGCACACAACATCGTTGTAAACTTTTGATTCAGACAGTCAAGAGCGCTGTACGTCTGTTTTCAGTTCAAACAGGTAAGAATTTAAGTATGCACTGTTTTCATAGGCTTTAAACATGTTTGTATACATTTATGGGATTCCGACCCCTAAAACTCAAAGTCTGGTACAGGGGTTCCCGTCTTCGAAACCTGATCCATGTCGCCACGGTAAGAATGTCTTTGTTGGTTATTTTACAAAGAAATCAACAAAAGTATGTTTTCAAATTACATTTCTGTTCTGCGAGAATATTTATATGAACTGTTTTCTTACGCTAACTATAGATCTGTTTCATAACACACGTTTAGATGGCTATTTTCTGTCGCAAATGTAAGGTTTTAGTGCAGCAAGATTTATATGGGAAGTTTAAAGTTAGGTTTTACCTCCATAAGAGAAAAGCTGTTATGTTGCCTAATAGATCATTTACACTATAGTGTTTAAAATGGATTGGCTTAAGGCAAAGTTACCTTAGCAAAATGTGTGTTTTGATAAACAATCTAATTCAAAACAAATATAAGAGCATGATAGATAGTCTGTTTACATCCAATTATGGATGTAATAGAAAAAGAATTCGGTTTCACATTAACAACAGACTTTTAAAATGCATTATTTGCAAAACATGTAGCCTACATAGAACCGTGTGGTGTATGGCATAGCTTCACAAACCGTGTCACAGCGGTGGTACAATTTAAAAGATGGTCTATTGCCTAAAAGCGATACGTGAATCATACACAAGCACAGATTTTCTGTAATACAAAAAGGCTAGGGATTTACAATCAGTTTGAGCAACATAGGCTCTGATCACTTTTTTAGTTCAAAACTACGCTAATTGACTGTAGACAAACGATTTGGCTAAACAATATTGTTTAGAGACTGATGTTTCTTCTGAGTGGATTGTTTTTGCTAAAGGTCGCAAAAACAGACAATTTGCTTCACGTTGTTCCGAGGTGTATGGTTAATAACCACAATAGATGTCATTTTTTCGGTTTTACATTAACATCAGACTTTGATTTGAAAGAGTAAGGTTTGTTGATCAGTTGAAACATATGCCAGGATTTTTTAAAGCGAAATTATTTCAACTAATTGGATTTGTATTCTAGACCTAA
>JACXGM010038160.1:0-10906 GCA_016801145.1 Umbra pygmaea
CTCCAGCATGATATGTAGCATTATACGCAACAGACAAACGAAGCGACCGGTGTAATTTATAAGTTGGACCAATCAACGTGGACCTAGGAAAAGGGAAAATGGAAAGACCCTGCTCTGGAGTAGGAGCTAAAAAGGTTATAGGAACGGCGGTGCGAGGAACTAAATAATCCCGCAATTTCTTCTATCGGAAAGCAAGAAATAAAGGGTTATAGGAACGTTATGTTCTAGGAACTGCAAAAATCCCTGCGGTCGGAAAGCGGCTTATGCTGCTATTGAACGCCCTGCGATTCTTTTGTTTTCATAGTTCTACAGTTTAGGCCAGTGGTCCTCAAACCCTTCCATGGAGGGCCTAGTGTATGCTGGTTTTTGGTCTTTCCCTTCAATTAGTGCATAATTAGGACCTATACTGCCAGGTGAGGGGAGATACTAACCAATTAGTGAGCTACTCCATCAGGCTTGTACAAGGTAAAAGCGAAAGCCTGCATACACTAGGCCCTCCATGGAAGGGTTTGAGGACTACTGGTTTAGGCGCTTGTCATTAGTTGTATTCATTTCTTTTCTTTTGTTAAAATAAATATACCTCAACAGTTTAATATGTAGACCTTGTGAGTGCTTCTATCTGGCCTGCAAGCCTAAAACGTTACAGAATGAACCAGCCTGTAACAAATGCCAGGCCTGAGCCTTTTTCCCAGGCTAGGCATGTACCTCATACTAGGAAGTACGGAGTTAATCTACAAGTGTCCTGTTGGGAGGACGACAGTTCGGAACCCTATATATACCCAAAGATGTCCGCCCAGAGTCCCAAGATGTCCGCCCAGAGTCCTAAGATGTCCGCCCAGAGTCCCAAGATGTCCGCCAGCCCGTGTCCCAAGATGTCCGCCAGCCCGTGTCCCAGGATGTCTGCCAGCCCGTGTCCCAAGATGGCCGCCAGCCCGTGTCCCAAGATGTCCGCACAGAGTCCCAAGATGTCCACCCAGAGTCCCAAGATGTCCGCCCAGAGTCCCAAGTGGCCGCCAGCCCGTGTCCCAAAATGGCCTATCCCAAGATGGCCGCCCAGAGTCCCAAGACGGCCGATCCCAAGATGGCCACCGGGCTCAGTTACAAGAAGGCCACTGACCCCAGTTACAAGATGGCTGCTTTCAGCCCCTGTTCTAAGATGGTTGATTCCAGCCTCTTTTCCAAGATGGCTGCTTCCAGCCCCTGTTCCAAGATAGCTGCTTCCAGCCCCTGTTCCAAGATGGCTGCTTCCAGCCCCTGTTCCAAGATGGCTGCGTCCAGCCCCTGTTCCTAGAAGGCTGCGTCCAGCCCCTGTTCCAAGATGGCTGCGTCCAGCCCCTGTTCCAATATGGCTGCGTCCAGCCCCTGTTCCAAGATGGCTGCATCCAGCCCCATTTCAAAGATGGCCGATATCAGCCCTAGTCTCATGATAGCTGCAATCAGATCCAGACCCAGGATGGCCGCCAATCCGAAAACTCTTGTGTTTGAGAGTGATGACGAAGAGATGCCCGAACTCATGAGTGGATCTGCATCCTCCAAAGAGGAGGACTGGGGGACCCCTTTTAGAATGGGTTGGCATGGTAGCCAATGCGCAGCTCCCGCTCAAGCCTCCCGGCCACAAGAGGCCGCTTCCGCTCAAGCCTCCCGGCCACCAGAGGCCGCTCCACGGCCCCAAGAGGCCGCTGTTCCCACTCCACGGCCCCAAGAGGCCGCTGTTCCCACTCCACGGCCCCAAGAGGCCGCTGTTCCCGCTCCACGGCCCCAAGAGGCCGCTGTTCCCCTGTCAGGACCACAAGAGGTCACTGTTCCCCTGTCAGGACCACAAAAGGTCGCTGTCACCCTGTCAGGACCACAAGAGGTCACTGCTACCCTCTCAGGACCACAAGAGGTCGCTGCTCCCCTGTCAAGACCACAAAAGGTCGCTGTTCCCCTGTCAGGACCACAAGAGGTCACTGCTCCCCTCTTAGGACCACAAGAGGTCGCTGCTCCCCTGTCAGGATCACCAGAGGTGGCTCCCCAGTCTCGGCCACCAGAGGTGGCTCCCCAGTCTAGGCCACCAGAGGTGGCTCCCCAGTCTCGGCCATCAGAGGTCGCTCCCCAGTCTCGGCCAACAGAGGTTGCTCCCGAGTCACGGCCACCAATGGTCTCCACTCTGCCTCGACCATTAGAGGGTGCTACGCAACCTCCGGTCGAGCCTTGCCTTGTCCTCAAGCCTTGCCTTGTCCCCGAGCCTTGCCTAGTCCCAGAGACTTCCCTAGTCCCCGAGCCTTGCCTAGTCCTCGAGCCTGCCCTTGTCCCCGAGCCTGCCCTTGTCCTCGATCCGGTGGGTTCCCTTGTCCCTGATCCGGTGCCAGTGTCGTCCCCTGTCCCCGTGTCGTCCTCTGTCCCCGTGCCAGTGTCGTCCCCTGTCCCCGTGCCAGTGTTGGCCCCGGTCCCTGTGCCAGTGTCGGCCCCTGTCCCCGTGTCTGCCCCGATCGCTGTTTCTCTGTCTATGTCTGTCTGTGCTTCTGTGACTGTCCAGGTTCCTGACCCTGCTTCTGTTCCGGTGCCTGTGCTGCCTCAGCCCTCTGGACCGCAGCCGCTGCCTCGTCCTGCCAAGCCTCTGCCTCGTCTTGCCGATCCTCTGCCTCGTCCTGCCGAGCCTCTGCCTTGTCCTGCCAAGCCTCTGCCTCGTCCGGCCGAGCCTCTGCTTCCGCCTGCCTGGCCTCAGCCTCCATCGTCTGCCTTGCCTCTGTCTCTGTACAGGCCTGCCTGGTCTCTGCCTTTGTTTCCCCGACCTTCGTCTCTGCCCAAGCCGGCCTGGCCTCCGCCTTGGTCAGCCAGGTCTCTCCATCGGTCTCCTACTGCCTGGTCTCCCTTTTTGTATTTTGGCACCTCTGGAGCTGCGCCTTGGAGGGGGGTTATGTAAGGTTCCCTCCAGATCCCAAACCGTTTTCCCATGCTCCCTTGTTCCAGGTGTTTGTTGGTGTCTAGTGTTGAATCTGTGTCAGTTATATATAATACCCAGCATTTAGTTTTTACTATGTCCCCTCTGTGAGGTTATAGTGTGTCAGTCTCTTATAGTGTGTCAGTCCCTTCATTAGAAGGTCATTTGGTTCAACTGTTCCTCATTTGTTTCTGTGTATATATACCCTGTATCATTTTTGTTCAGTGCTGGTTCATTGAAGGTAATAGTCCACAGGCTTCTGTTTTAATCCTATGAGTTACCTTTCTGTATTTGGGACCGTGTGTGTATCTTCCACCATATCCTTGTGAGTACTTTGATTTTGAAAAGCAGGCTTAATGTCATTTTGGATTTTGTTCTTTAAGTATCTTTGTTATTCTGGTTAGTGTGTCTATGTTGCTATTGAACGCTCTGCGATTCTTTTGTTTTCATAGTTCTACAGTTTAGGCGCACATTAGTTGTATTCATTTCTTTTTTGTGTAAATCCTTGTTCCAGTTTGCCTTTTATTGCTGCATTACATTGTTATCGCAATCTCAACACTTCTTGTAACCTTTCCAAATCCAATACGTAGTTGAAAAAAGTTGTTGAAGATTCAGTCGCTTGCACTGAATGGGAGCCATGTTATTTCCAATGTAGTTACTGCCATCTACCTGTACGTTAATACAAACAACACCAAGCTGAGTAAAACATACAGCCGCATTGACTGAAATACCAGTAGGACAATTAGCGATACTCTTTCCTGCTTCCGCGAGCTGGCATTCCGTAAATGTTCCGTCCAACCCGAGATGCGACTACTCTGAGTTAGCGTCTCAACCTGGTAGTGAGCAGCGTAACTTGTGCTAAATTAGGTTTGGAACAAAAACCTACGGAGCGGCAGTTTGCAGGAGCAGAAGTACCATAATTCGAAAATAGCATGAATATATTGTTGAATCTATTAAAGTGATAAAAATGTACATTACGCTTAACTGGAATGCACATTATATGAAAGGCACCTATAGGAGATTATCCACACGTAATATTCCCCCGGCCTTTATTTAAGGCCGGCCTTTATTTGTCCGTGTTGACCACGCCCCCGGCCACTATCAGAGGCCCGGCATTTAATTGACTACCGGTTTTGTAATTGAACCAGGGCATATATAGTTGCAAAATATATATTTTTTTAATATAACAACATTTCATAAATGTTAATAAGGGTTGAAGTCTGCCTGCCAATATGTTGATATTTAGGCCTCTGAAAGGGTCATACTTTATCTTCACCATTTTGTTAGGAGGGATGATCTGTTGTGGGGGGGGTTAGAATGATAAAGTGCATTTTGTCTGTCCTCATTGTTCATTTCAGTTTCAACCTTAATAAAAAAATAAATTGTGCATATAATACACAGGGCTAGTATCCGGTTTGGCAAAGTGATGCAAATGCGGAAGTGCCTTAAACCTGCATTCTATCTGAATTCCAGCTGGGGGTGATACGTGCGTTTGCAAAAGGAGGTCATGTTCTGTAGAAGTCTATGAGAAAATTAGCCACTTCTCAATTGATTTATTACCTCAGTAAACATTTTGAAAATGAGTTTATGGTCTCAATCGCTAGTTTTTAGTCTTCTGCAATACAGAATGATAGCCGGAGATAAGGCAGGGGGTGTTTTAGGGTGTGGCTATGTAGTGACTGTGTCACTTTGGTCACCTAATAATGCGACCAAAGTTCAGCGATCGGTTGTACGACAAGACACGCAAAGGAGTAGGCAGTTCAGTTTTTCCGGTAAGTAACATTACATTTTGTTTTAAAACTGTTTTTCGTTAGCCAACCATTTTGTTAGACACCCTCTGTCTTATCTGCAACCAAGATGGCTGCGCCAGTATCGGCAAACTCAGTGACTCACATCAGATCTCCACAAACCAATGGGTGACATCACACATGTTCCATCCAGTGTATATACAGTCAATGATATAATATAAACAATATACTAAAACAAATTTGCAATTACGAAAGTTGCAGACTGTAACTTTAATTTAAGATAATGAACAAGCTCCCACTGTGGATTTCAAATATTTTTTTTCTTATGTACGTATACCAGTAGAGGGGTGTCTCCACTGCGAAATGTCCGCTTTGATGATCTATGCCTCTGTTACCATAATCATCTTATCCAGTCCTCTGCATCAGGATTTGTAACAAATAAATATTGTACATAATATGCTTTACCCCCCAGGATGTTGTCATGAAATGTTATTCATGTGTTAGCCCAGATATGTGGTATTTGAAATGACTTACATTTTGAAATGGGACAGTGCTCCTTCCCTTCACAAGAGAAAATATATTCTGTACGTATTGCCAAATCAATCAGCATTCACACAACAAAGAGGATAATTTAAATATGAAGTCAGCTAAATAATTACTGTTATTATTATTATTAGTATTATGTATTATTATTACTAAAATAACAATAATTTAAATGTAATTTAGAGGTTGAAAAAAGCTGCTGTGTATAGGAAGAAGGAAGGGTACATAGGCTAGAGGGGAAGATGGTGGAAGCACCAGGCTGGTATTTGAGGGGGGATATAGGAGGAAGGGGGCTATGGAGAATGGCAGAGAATGCCAGAGGTGTGCTTTGACATTCATCACAGTGATGGTCTAGAGAAGACAAGCTAATACTCTACTTGTCCCTGTATCCCATACCAATGCCTGACTATGAGATGACACTGGCCTCCAATCTACAACAAACATGTAAGAGCTGAACATGCCTACTGTATTGCAAACACTTTTCAGTAAAACAACAACCTCCTGCTAGACTCCCAGAACCAGTCAATGTGATAGTGGCTCCTGTGACACAAAACAGCAGTGTGATAGGTCATCTAGCTCCTCTTCAATACAGTCATCTCTGAAAATGAAGACATCCAGCTGGAGAAAACATTGATCTTCTGAGCAGCCGTTGTTCATTAGCATAAGGATAAGAAAAGGTTCAGCTCCCTACAAACACACACACACACACACACGTTTGTTTTTCTATCTTCCAATATCCCTATTTCTTAGCCCTAACCCTAACCTTTACCCTTACCTTAACCTCAGTAACCTAACATAAGTGCCAGTGGTGGAACGTCAGGGCCTGCAAGGCCTTCTCTGCAGGCCCAAAGATAATCAGAATCAGAAATGTATTTTTGTACTTCTTTAATATATTTTTTAATAATATATATTTTACAAAGTTCATTTAAATTAGTTTATATGGTGATTTCATTGCTATAGTACGTTCTTTTCAGTTGCCTTGCTTTTAGCGCAGCTCATATAAATGAAAGCTTTTATCCAACAATATTTTTTCATCTGTGTTGTCTCCGGGTAGACTAGGGCATTCAGAATTCCGAGTGAATGCCGTCTGCTGTTGAAGCCCATCAGGACCATGTTGTTGATTGTCATATTTTTAACCAATCAGATTTCAACTTTACCATGATGGGTGTGTTCTTTGACCAAGTAAAGCGTTTCTGCTGGCCAAGCCTTACGTCAGCATCGTTTCTGTTGCTGATAGGTGGGGCAGTTCAAAAACGTTCGCCATCCGAACAACAACTAGCTTATACAACAATTAGCATTGGCTAGTTTAGCTCTCCCTTCTCCGATTTCTTTAAACTTTCAATTCTTAGATTTTTTACTTTTAGCAGAATGGCAGATGAAGGTGAAGAAGTTGCTTTGCTGGCGAATATAGGACTGGGCAGGATTGACTCTCAGCACTGGGCAAGATATTTAATTGGAACTTAACGCGAAGATGTGCTGTACAACCGCGTCATAGAAGTCTTTTTAAAAGAGAAAGGACTTCGTTTTCAAATAATGAGCAGCTTTGGTGAGTTTGATGGATTTTTATATATTTTTACTAGCAGGGCCTTAACTAGGGATGGGCCGATACCGATAAGAGTACATTTAAGTACAGGAAAGAATGAAGGATGCAATTCGGTGCATACAATGTAGAAAACGGCATGAGCAACGCACCTTCAGCGAGGAAAGACAAATGTTGGTAGTTTGCAAAACTTCTGGGTGAACAAAATAGTGGTATTTCTGAGTTCTGACATACTAACGTTAAGAAATTTAACTTAAAAGAAATATGATGTAGCCTATTTATATTTTGTTCAATAGATTACATTAGTACAGCTATTGTGAATCGATTATAATAAAACAATAAAATACCTTAACAGAATAATATGATTAGGTAATTATCCCTGATTTGGAGAAAGTCACTTCAAACAGACATTCTCATCTTACACAAAACTTCTGCAATGCTTAGTTAGGGCAAATTCGAACACAAACGTCTATTGCGTTTGCGTTTACAAACATGTTTCTCTCACTTAATTAGGGAAGGAGACGTAAACCATTGACATCTAATAAATATTACACATTCTTGACCTGCACTGTAAATGATGTTCTTCTGGATATGTAGGAATATTTACTTTTCTATATTTGAATTGGCTGATCAACATCTAAGAAATAGCATAGACATTTGGCATAGTTCTTAAAAGTACTCCTATCTGTACTCTGTACTTGTACTCGTTCCATAAAAAGTGGTATCGCCCCATCCCTAGCCTTAAAGGTTCTTAACGGGGCTTAGTGCATGTACTGTATTTGTATTCATGCAGGGGGAGATAAACAGACACACTTCATCCTGGCGCCATGCCTGTTAGATACTAAGTTAATTATTACTGCTTGTTTTAGATCACTACTGGTGTGACGCATGTGCAGATCGTATATATAAGGTCTGTGTTTCAGATTCAGGGGTCGTGGGCTGTGCATTTGTGTGTGCGTGGTAAACCTCGATGTGCGTTTGATAATGCGTAGGGTTACATTCTTAAGGTTTCAGTCGTGTCTGGTCAATTAGTGTATTGCAAGTCTCATAGGTGTTGAGCCTCGTGATAAATAACCTTTATCGAGTGGAATAAACTTATCTTTACTATAAATATGGGGTGCATTATATGCCGAATGACAATAACCTATAGCCCTAGAATGTCATTGTGAGATTATTATAATGCGTTTTCATTTTGGGAAGATAGTGAAGGCCTAGGTGTAAAATGCACGGCCCGCCACTGATTAGTGCCTAAACCTAACCTTTGAAAATTAACTAACCCTAACCAGCATAGGAATTCCACGTTGCCCCTTGCTCTGGCCGTGATGCCCCGAAAAGTATTGTATGCCCTACGGCCACCATGGCCTTTGTGCCCCTGCTACTGTCAAAATCCCACAGTCAGCAGTCGGTTTGTTTGTTCATAAGTTTCGGTGTAAAGTGTATCTTCAAACCAACTTTTAATTTACATCGTAGTTCACACACCAATCAATATCATTATCATTATATAGCATTATTGAAAGCCACTAGCAGGAGCACAACTGAGAACAACCATAACAACCGAATACATGCAGGTAAGCAGGCTAGCTTGTTATGGATTGATAAATAGCTGACTTCTCTAGTGCGTAACTGAATCAAACATGTTTGTGTTGAAAGTTGCGGGAGCAACTGGGAAGTGGGAAAGTTTTGACGTCAGAGTGGGAGATATCACCTGAACACATTGTCCCTTAGGTCTGCCTCGAGACGGGACACACGAAGTCTGAGCCAAGCTGCCTCCACCAAACCAGGAAAGACAGGAGAAACTGGGTCAAACTTTGGCAGCGTTCGAGGAGCGGGAACCTCCCCATTTCTCACACCGGCCACCGACCGTGTGGATGAAGGATTCCTCAACACCTCTTTACCCACCACATCTTCCTCTTCACTCTCCTCCTCCTCCTCTTTTCCTAATGTCATAACCCCTTGTTCTAATAAACCTCAATTGACTATTGCCAGGATATCAGCCCTGAGAGCTTGCTTTCTGACCCTGATGCCAAAATTATCTCAACCACAAACAGTTCCACTTTACGCATTCCTGAGTAACGCACACGAAGGGTCATCAATAAATGCTACGATTGTAGATGCCGCCATACTAAACCCTAAACCAATAACACCACACAGAAGACACTATACACACAGAGCTACAATGCAACCAGCAACCCTCACCTGAGTTCATCCCTATTCACACCCCAAACGCCACACCTCAGTCACGGGCCTCCAAAATGTCAGAGTGTTGGGAAGTCAAAATCCCGGATGAGCCCCCACTTGTTATAATCTAGATCCCACATCTAGATCTACAACCCAGTGCTCAACGACCCCCAGGAGTCAGCAAAAGAGGTATGGGGTCGTAGGTGCGAGTAAGGACACAGACACAAATGTTACCGTATAAACAAAGGGCTTTATTTACCCACTATAAAATATCTTAGGAGAAGGGGAGGCTGGATGGAACCAAATACACATAAACTAAATGGCACACGAATGAGGCACCAAATGTAGTGTACACACCAGGGCATCTCTAAACTACTACCTATCTCCATGTGATCAAAAGAAAACAAAGACTTAATGCCAAAAATGATTCTCTCAACAATACAAAAAACTACAGTGCTCTCTCACACAACACTACACAGGCAATATATATATATATATATATATATATACATATATATATATATATATATATATATATACTGACTAATACAGACAACTAGGCTAATGCACAGAGCAAAAATAGACACCTAATCACAGGGTGCACAGCACCAACAAAACAGAGCCCTCACAGTACTCACTGTAACGGCCAGCCAGTGTGGATGGCGTAAAAGACTGAGCATGGACTCGTTACATGTATGTTTAGTTTCTCTTATTAGTTGTTTCTTTATCTTTATATTTTGTCCCTTTCATTCAGTGCTGTTGCATGGTGTTTCAGTTGTACTTTTATTTTGAAACATGTCCCTTTCCAGGGTTGGCCACAGCTCTTCCTGGCCAGGGCTGCTGGGTAATGTAGTAGGGACTGGGAAAAGGCTAGAATCAAGTAGAAGGTTCTGATTACAAAGGACGAACAGCTGTGACTAGTTTGTGATCTTATATAAGTTCCTTATATAAGCAGCCCTGCCCAGGAGGAGAGTGTGGAGTATTGTTGGAGGTTTACCCCCACGTACGTTGCGTTTGTTGTGTTGTGTTATTTTATTTTGTTGTATGTAGTAGCAGCTTGCAGTATTGAGGAGTTGTATGTAGAACCTATTGCCAGTGTCCACACCACTGTAAGAGTGTGAGTATTATAGGCCTACTAGTAAGTGTACCCTGCTAACTACATGTGTTGCTCTGCTGGATGATTGCTTCCCTGGAATAAATAATGAACGTTTTGCCACGTACTGCGTATTCAAGCCTCCCTCTCTCCACAGACCACATACATCGTGACACTCACAGCCAAAACACAAATCAACAAAGAGAGAGCTCACACACCAGAAACCAGATAGACCAACAGAGAGCATGATTGACACAACATTTATTTATACAGATGCAGGACATGATGGGATAGCTGTTGATGGGCAGGAATATGGAATATGGATAGCTGTTGATTCCAGGTGTACAGCAATATGGAAGGGAGGAGTCATTGATAAGTGATTTGGCCATGATGAGATGATTTGCGTCACGTGTGGGGAATTGACACACAGAGCAAAGACAAACACACACAGAGAACAGGAACACAGGCCAGAGCACACAGAAACACAGATACACTTATAATGGGGGATGTACAGTAACAGAGAGCTTAGAGAGTAACATTTGGTTTGGCATCACTCCCCCGCGGAAGTCTCCAGGGCCAGATGACATTCCAGGCCGTGTCCTAAGAGGATGCGCTGACCAGCTAGCGGAGGTATTCACCACCATATTCAACCTCTTCCTAACTCAGTCTGTAGTTCCCTCCAGCTTCAAGCAGGCCACCATTGTCCCAGTTCCGAAGAAACCTACCATCACCTGCCTAAATGACTACCGCCCAGTAGCACTGACCTCCATCATCATGAAGTGCTTTGAGCGGCTGGTCAGAACCCACATCTGCGCCGCCCTTCCTGACACCTTGGACCCCCTACAATTTGCATACCGCCCCAACAGATCTACAGACGATGC
>JACXGM010038161.1:0-10906 GCA_016801145.1 Umbra pygmaea
GAGATGCAGCCAAGAGGCCCATGATCACTCTGGATGAACTGCAGAGATCTACAGCTGAGGTGGGCGAGTCTGTCCATAGGACAACAATCAGTCGTATACTGCACAAATCTGGCCTTTATGGAAAAGTGGCAAGAAGAAAGCCATTTCTGAAAGATATCCATAAAAAGTGTTGTTTAAAGTTTGCCACAAGCCACCTGGGGGACACACCAAGGGTTGGGTTTTCATGAGCTGTATGCCAAAATCATCAGTATTAAAACAATAAATGACCTGAAATATTTCAGTTGGTGTGCAATGAATCTAAAATATATGAAAGTTTAATTTTTATCATTACATTATGGAAAATAATTAACTTTATCACAATATGCTAATTTTTTTAGAAGGACCTGTACAGTATGTAGCACTACATAGAAATCAGGTATGAGCTCCTGTCGTGAAACAATCACGAATATGGAGGCTGAAGGACCAAGGGGAAGGAAAAGACGAGGAAGAAACGGGACGAGCAAGAGGAGAACAAGGAAGAGAGAGGAAAAGGGGGAGGAAAATGAGGACGAGACGGGGGAAGAGGGATACTCAAGGTTCGTTACTGTGCGCTATAGAGGATGGTCGCATGGACAATGGCTCTGCTCACTCTATACAGGTTTTGGCTTATTACTGTTTTTTTTGTTTTTATTTCTGCACGTTCTGCACTGTCGCTCATACAGTATGATCGACTAGCACTTTTGTATACATGTAATTCACTGGATACAAACTTTTTTTCGACTTACCGGAGCGATTTCTGCAACTTCACTATCCCGCCGTTGACTTGTTTACTCATATGCAGGCGACGAAGGAGAAAGAAGAGAGGAAAACGAGCAGGTATTCTATGCAGATCACGGACGAGATACTGCAATCCACCGTTACCGAGCATTTTACTTGCAAATGTTCAATCACTTGACAACAAAATGGACAAACTTCATGCTCGGATTATCTTCCAGCGGGACATTGCCAACTGCTGCGTGCTAGCATTCACAGAGACCTGGCTGGATTCCACCATCCCGGACACGGCTATTACGCCAGCTGGTTTCTCCATCTACCGGCAGGACAGAACCTCGGAATCAGGTAAACAAATAGGCGGAGGGGTTTGCATTATGATTAACTCTCGTTGGGGTTCGGATGCCGCAGTTATTTCAACACACTGCTCCGGACCTGGAGCTACTAACTGTAAACATACGTCCCTTCTATCTTCCCCAGGAGTTTACATACCTCCGCAGGCGGATAAGGCACGCGCTTTTGAGGGACTATATGGAATAATAAGTGGCCTAGAGGACGCTCATCCTGAGTGTGTTTTTATTGTTGTTGGAGACTTTAACAGGACAAACATGAAAAAAATACTGCCCAAATTTCATCAGCATATGTCTTTTCACACTCGAGGCGATCAGACCCTAGACCACTGTTATTCAACGATCCGTAACAGCTTCAAACCCATCCCCCGCCCTGCCTTTGGAAAGGCAGATCACATCTCCATTCTTCTCCTCCCTACCTACAGACAACGTCTTAAACAGGAAAAACCGTTTTTTCGATCAGTTCAAAAATGGAGTAAGCAATCCATTACTACTCTCCAAGACTGCTTTGAAACCACAGACTGGGAAATGTTCCGTGTTGCAGCGGGTGACAACATTGATGAATACACTGACTCTGTCTCAGCATTCATCACCAAGTGCATAGATGATGTCGTTCCATGGGTCAATGTCAAGACCTTCCCCAACCAAAAGCCCTGGGTTAATGGTAATGTCCGTCCCAAGCTTGTAGCACGGTCCTCTGCCTATAACTCTGGGGACCCGGAGGCTCTGAGGAGGGCCAGATATGACCTACGGAAGGCTATCAGAGATGCTAAAAGAGACTACAGGGACAAATTGGAGTCCAATTACAACAGCTCCGACCCCAGACGCATGTGGAGTGGACTACGGCGGATAAGTACAAAGGCAGGAAGAGCTGCGACACCCACCCCCCCGCCTCACTCCCCGACGAGCTCAACACCTTCTTCGCACGGTTTGAGGTGGCCAACATCACTCCGGAAAAGCTGGCTGAGAACCCAGACGACTGCACTCTGACCCTGGATGTGGCTGACGTAAGGAGCGCTTTCAAAAGAGTGAACCCGCGGAAGTCTCCAGGGCCAGATGGTATTCCAGGCCGTGTTCTAAGAGGATGCGCCGACCAGCTTGCGGGGGTATTCACCTCCATACTCAACCTCTCCCTAACACAGTCTGCAGTTCCCTCCTGCTTCAAGCAGGCCACCATTATTCCGGTTCCAAAAAAAACTTACATCACCTGCCTAAATGACTACCGCCCAGTAGCACTAACCTCAATCATCATGAAGTGCTTCGAGCGGCTGGTCAAAACTCATATCTGCGCCGCCCTCCCGGACACCTTGGACCACCTACAATTTGTATACCGCCCCAACAGATCTACAGACGATGCAATCGCACTGACGGGACACACTGCCCTCTCACATTTGGAAAAAGGGAACACATACGTGAGGATGCTGTTTGTGGACTACAGCTCAGCATTCAACACTATTGTTCCTGCTAAGCTAATTTCCAAGCTCAGGATCCTGGGTTTTAACTCCTCCCTTTGCAACTGGATCCTGGACTTCCTAACGAGAAGACCCCAGATGTTGAGAATGGGCAACCTCACCTCCTCCACAATGACCCTGAGCACCGGAGCCCACAGGGCTGCGTACTCAGTCCCCTCTTGTACGCTCTGTTCACTTATGATTGTGTGGCCACACGCAGTTCCAACACCATCATAAAGTTTGCTGATGATACAACCATCCTAGGTCTCATCTCCAACAACGATGAGACTGCTTACAGAGAAGAGGTAAGAGCCTTGGCTACCTGGTGCCAGAGCAACAACCTCTCTCTCTTAACATCAGCAGGACAAAAGAGATGATGGGGCAGGACCCAGCAGAGGGAGGGTCCTGCCCCCATACACATCGATGGAGCTAAAGTCGAGAGAGTTTCAGAGTTCAAGTTCCTCGGTGTGTTCATCAGCGACAACCTCACATGGTCCGGACAGACAATCTCAGCAACAAAAACTGCCCAAAAGCGCCTATACTTCCTGAGGAGACTCAAGAAGTTTGGCATGTCTCTCAGGATTTTAATAAACTTCTACAGGTGCACCATTGAGAGCATCCTCTCAGGCTGCATTACAGCCTAGTACGGCAGCTGCATCATTGGCTGCTGCCTCCCCTCCGTGCAAGGCATCTACCACAAGCGATGCCTTAGGAAAACAAAGAACATTCTCAAAGACCACAGCCACCCAGGCCGTGAACTTTTCTCACTACTGCCGTCTGATAGACGTTACCGGAGCATCAAGGCACGGACCACCAGACTTAAAAACTGGTTTGCCAACCACAACCATTTCACGGTGCTGAACCTGCCCCCTTATTCCCGGTTCCTCAACCTAATCAAGTATTTTTTTTGGCATGGCAGTGGAAGGTCTATGACCGCCTATCACATACACGCATGCCGCTCCTGCGAGCAATGGAGGAGGCATGCAGACACATCGAGGTGTGGTCAATCCAAGGGTGGATACGCCACGCCCAGCGATATTTTCCCCATTGCCTGGTGAGGGAAAACATTGTCTGTGATGTGGACAAGGTAATTTGGCCCGACTTCAATCGACAGCGTAATCTCGGACTTGTAATGGGAGTTTTTGTGCTACCTGTATATAATTTATCACTGAGGCTTGGTTGCGGGAATAAAAACTGTTAAAAACTACAAATGACAGATGTGTCTTGAGTAAAGTTGACCAGTGTGTTGTGTCTGACTGTTTATTGTTCATGTGCATGTGTGTTCCCTATCGATCTCAAGAGGGCCTATCGAAGTCAGAGTTTTAAGTTTTGATTGCAGAATGGCAGTTTTGACATGGCAGTTAGATGTTAATCTCCAAGTGTTGTGTAAAGAATTCTTGTGTGTTGAGTTTTGACACAATGAGCCAAATTTATTATTTTGTGTGTTAGCAATTGGGAAAAACTGTAATCTCACGGGATCTCGTGGTAGCAGCCATCAGGTAAGTGTTATTTAAATATACTGCTACCACGATCCCACGAGATCACGCACAGGGCACAACAGGTATAGCCTAGCAGCCGAGAGTAGCAGCCATCAGGCAAGTGTTATTCAAATATACTTGTGGTGTACTTGTAGTGGGTTTTTAGATGTTTCACAGGACTGATTATAGCAGCTGTCTTAAGTACTACCAGTCTCTCACACTCTTGAGGACTGCCGGAGTGAGACCTGGAAGGAAGGAGGGCCAAACCCCCCACTATGGGTAGTCAAACAAGAAGCTGAGATCTCAACATTATACTGTTTACCATGATATATCATTTTGGGGCTTGCTGGATCATCCCATAAAGGGAGTTTTGGTTTTACTACATGCAAGGCTATATGATTTTTTCCACAGAGCGACTAGAAGAGATTAATGCTAGCTTTCTACAGTGAAGCAGAGTAAAATGTTTGTAACCCAGTCCTTTTGTTACAGCCCGGATAGCGCCGCTGAGGCGACGCATAATCTAATTGTTAATGTACTCTTTTGTTCTCCAATTCCAGCCAGTGAACTGATCTTTATTTCGTATGCAGCGGGAGTTGTGGGCGTCCTCTCGAAGGGAAATATAAATCTTTGTTTAAGTTTAAATCAGATGAGATCTCTTTAACGACTCTCCTGGCCCACGTCAGTGCATGCCATAGTAAATGTGTTGAATAAATGTTGAGAAATAGACTGAACCATATAAGACATGCTTAGATCGTAATTCATATTTAGGAGTTTTAGACAACATGTAATTCTTGGTATTGTATTGTAATTCTTTGTCCGGTAAAAGTGTGCACTTCGATGCCCTTTATCTGGAATTAAATATTATTCTCTTTACTAAGTTCTGTCCGTCTGACATTCTAAATCATTTCCCAGAACATCTCCGGTGGAGTCATTAATGCGAACGTAAGCTATCTTGTTGCAGCCTGCTCTTAAGCTTCAGCCCTTATCACGCACACATTCAAGCTAGGTAGCCTACCCACTGTTTTCTGAGTATCGCGGGTAGCGATTAAGTTTTCCCGGGTCGCTCTAGTATTTCTTTCCGTATATGAACACACACGGATAAATGATCATTATGAGGTCAGATAGTTAGATAGGAAATATCAACAACGGCTATACTATCAATCCTCTATACGTATTTAGTAAGCATTTTTCTTAACTCAGACTATTGCAACAGGGGAGAAAATGAAATATATTAATTATTAATGCTTTAACTTCATAAGTGCATCTTAATTGTATCCTTTAACTCCCTGACTACATTGTTGGTGCCCCGTGTGAGGATATCTGTCTAAGCTGAACAGTTTGTCAATCAGTGTGCATGCATAACAGCAGATCACGTATTTATTTCAAAAGGAATAACTGGACAAATCTCCCGAAAGGACGGGTTGTGTTTTTCCGGAGATTGATTCGAACTCTAAGGATTCTGCAGCACGGGTGAGTAAACTGTCCTGCAGGCTCAAAGAAATGTTTGCTTGTATTTACATATATAGAGTACTGTATGTTGTTGCTAGACTACTCATTTTTTAAGATAAAACGAACACTGCAATGTCTGGGTTGAACAAAGAATGCATAGGGTCAGAGGACCCACAAATCGCTCTCTTTCTACAAGCTTGGGAAAATAAGGTGAACCCTATGCTCACGATGTTAAACGCACGTGGTTTGAATCTAAACGCCTCAAATGAAAGCATACTGGATTGGTACGCAATGGACGGATTGAAATTAAGTAATTGGAACAAATACAAAAAGGTACACTCGGTGCTTGGCTATTTAATGTTCAAAAACATTTCAGCCCGGATGAATCAATATAATAGTAGTTTGGACGAATTGATGGACATTCACCTCAGAAGACTTGCAGAGGTGGAACTCTTGCAGGCAAAAGTGGATGCTTTTGACTTAGATAAGCGAGATTTGAAACAACAAAACCAGGCATGGAAAGACAAAATAAAGGCGGAAAAGACTACATTGATGCAGAGTTGAAAATATGTGACCGCTTTAGAGAGCTGCTGCAACACGTTAGGTATCCAGACAGTAGCCATCAAACAAAAGACAGCGGAAAGAAAACAATCCGGTAACAACAGCCAGTCCGAGTCAATGGAAGACTTATTAACAAATGCGTGCAGCATGGACTAAAAGCGAGCAAACTGACACAGACGACCCAGCAGGGCTCCTCCGATCACAGCAGACCGTGGGGGGACAGGTCAGTATTGTTAAAAGCAAGAAACTATCAAAAATATCTGTGATAAAAACCATTCAGGACCACGAGGGAAATAAGTCAATAATTATAATTAATGATAATTATACATTACATTTTTGTCATTTAGCTGACGCTCGTCTTATACAGAGCAACTTACAGTAAATACGGGGACATTTCCCCGGAGCAACTTAGGGTACAATACCTTGCCCAAGGACACAACATAAGCACAGTAGTGAATCAAACTTTCAACCTTTCGAGTAGTCTGACTCCCTAACCACTTAGCCATCTGCAAGTTGGTTTCAGTAGACTGCAGTTATTTTCAAATGACTGATGAAATCCTACAAATGTAATTATTTCAATATAAAATATAGTGGTAATTACTGTACCTCATCATGAATTCGTTTCTCTAGTAGCATTTCAACACCAGCAGTTCTCTTGGGAGCCCATTGGAAAATCTAGAGTCACACTCACATAAAAACACAAATGTAATTTTATTAACTAACGTGTGTGAATACTTAATTTTGCATGCCTAAGTTTCCGCACAAATGTTTAAAAATACGAATATGAATGCTTCAAGTTGTGCATATGTCTTATTGGCAGTGATCTTACACCATAGGTTTTGTGCCAATTAGTTTGGTTCGTAGTAGACCCCCTCGAAGTCCTCCGGCAAAGAATTACGGCTACACGTGCAAAAAAATACCTGCCGCCATATCCACATCATAATTCGAGTTCCGAATCGCACATAAACAATGTTTGTTGGTCAATATTACTCACCGGAAAAATATGATATGAGATGCCTTTTGCATTTGCACCCTTCTAAAAACCACAACAGACATTAGGCATTGTATATTTTCAGTCATTTATCTCTTACAGAAGTAGTACTGTGAAGTAGTTACTAAGAGAAAGAAAACAATGGCGCAAGCAGTGCTTAATTTGTAAATTTAATGGAACACATAGGCCCATGAGAGGGAGAAGGATCCGGCAAGGTCAGAGGTAATGTAACGAATTAGGGATGCTCATTTCGGGTAATTTTCCTGACTGACAACCGGAACTCGTTAACCGATTATTAACCGTTAACTGATAAGATTATAAAATAAAAAAATAAATTGATAGAGTGTCTGTAACCCGTTAAATATACAAACATTTTTCAACGTATTTGTTTTAATGTCTAAACAGCATACAGAACAGATCAACAACAGCTGCCGGGTGCACCAGCTTTGCGTATAAGTTCACTCGGGTGCAAAGTCCACACTAAACGATACGATGAAACTAGTTAGTTTCATACTAAAGCTGTGTCGATGTTTGGTTTCACCAAACTACACTGGTGTAAAGTCCACAACAACCAAAATATTGTCGCAGAAAATTTGTCGCAGACGTTTTCACTTTCTGTTTTCAATCAAAGGAAAGTAGCCTTGATGCAGTGTTTACCGAGTTGTCAAATTATAGAAAGAAAACTGTCGGTGACAATCTGGAACAAGGTTGTTGCTTACAGGAGGCCTACTGCAAATAAGGGCTATATTTCATTAACACAAAACAAAATGTTAACGCTTGCTATGCGTTATGTTACTAAATATACAATATCTGCCGAGCGTACCAATTTAATTGAAATTACCATTACGGTCCTCTCCGAAAATAAAGTGTGTGTTGTCAATCACTGTGTGTGTTGTTTTTAAGGTAACATTATTTTGTCGGCTATAATGCATCAGGAGCATGATGAATTATAGCCGATAAAATAATATATGCTTCCCAATACAATAGCGTTATACGTTTCTGTACATGAAAAAATTAAAGCGCAAGTTGATATCACAGTCATCATAAATGTCCAAGAGTTGTCATTTTAAATGAAGAACGCGTTGCAGACGCAAAACAGACAGCCGGTATATTTCGGTCCTCATTACCTATATCTCCCCACCTTTTAAAACGAAGCGCCAGGCTCTGGTTGTGCATGTCAACTCGCCACGTGATTTAACTAATATAGGCTATATATATGTAAAAAATAAAAACTTCTTAACCGTTTAACTGATAGTATTAATCGGTCAAATGTTTTACTTTCGGTTAACAGTTAAACGGTCAATATGAGCATCCCTATAACGAATAGAAAAAAAGAGGGAAACAATTCAGAAGCTCACTCACACTCTTTACCATTACAGCCACACTGTGTTAGTCCATCACTGTATGATGGTGTACCCATCTACAAACTTCCCACTCCGTAGCACAACATAGGGGTCTATATTGTAAGAAAAAAATATCTATACTCATCGGTACAAAGCTCAAACAAAGAAATTCAACAGTCAATGTTTGTTTGTTTTTTGTACTTGAATTGACGCAATTCCTTGAGGATTATACATTTTAAAAAGTCTATTTTATGCACTTATGCCATCATTAGCTACATAAAAATAGTAATAAGTTTAATCATTTAATTTGTTTTATTTATTACTTTCCCATTTCAACAGGAATTGCGGCAATCACAGGTCCGTCTTTGATAATGGTCATACATTTTAGGCATTCCTTTTTGTGTAACAAAACACCACATTGTGTAGGGAAACATTACCTTATATGAATCGCTAATTTCATATTTTTCAAATGTAATGAAATAGCATTTATAGCTTTTATAAGCGCGTTTATGAAAGAGGATTGCCTTTTCACCAGGAAAATTCTACACCGCTATTCGCTGCCTTAAAATCGTCACCAGCCCTTTACCCGCAAAATAAACTAGACCCATTAACAAAACTCAACCATGGGAACACAACACTGTATATACAGTGGCATTTTTATATGTAAAAAATTGGTGAGGCACGGATCATTTCCAAAGACAGCATACCAGTAATACTAAGATACTCTCTCTAGCTACTGATATGTTTTTAACACGTCAACAAACAGCATGGCTCCACAAAACACGTTTAACTACAGAGTGGATTGCTTACATTAGTAATGTACAGTAATGTGTGTAAACACACTCTCCTCTCTTTTAAACATGTAACATCACCACTGTCACAAATACTAATTAAAAATGCAATATGTAAACCCACACAACCAAGCTCATAAATATTGGGCCTATGTTACAAGTCCAAGAATGACGCAGAGCTCATTAGGGAGTAACGCATTAAATTTCTGTTGGAAAATGAAATAGAATTGTTCAAAAGCATTATAGCTAGATATTGGCCACACTCACTCGTGTACTGCCGGCTTCTCCTCTACTGCCGTTAGCTACCATTTCCCTAGTCTATAATTTACACACTGTTTTATAATTCTACACCATTACCAATCAACGAATAGTAATTATCTTTTCAATGTGATTGACAAGCTACTATAATATCATTCTACAGCATTCTATAACACCCATTAGGCTACATCTCTAAACTTCTATGAAATTAACTTACATTAACTATAATCTATTTTAACAGAATTCCATATCAAGAGCATCAAATAAAACATATAATAACTGTTTATTCATGACTTAATAATAATAATAATAAAGAACCTGTCAATGCGATTGACAAGTGACTAACATTCTATAACACCCATTACATTTCTAAATTTTATGAAATTCACTTACATTAACTAACAGTCTATCTGAACAGAATTTCATATCAAGAGCATCCATTAAAACATAGCCATTCATTCATGACTTTACCATACATAGCCTATAATAATACCGGACTGCCCTATAGGTTAACTAACATATATATTCAGATTATCGCCCTCCCAACTTTCCACAGAAAATGGTCAAACCAATTTTCCCTCACGATCAAATTCACTGTTATGTCTATTAATTATAAATTAAGGTTCTACCCAAGAGCAACACTAATAGCTATTATCAAGGTTTTGACAATGGTTGATTTACCTGTTTGAAACTGAAATGTAATTGTTCATAAGCGCTCTAGATGCGGTACATAGGCCACACACTCGCTTACCTCCGGCTTCTCTACTGCGCCGTTAGCAACCGTTTCCCTAGTAATGCATAGAGCGCGCTCCGCTGACAATGTTGTGCCTCGCAGGAATTTAAGAAAACACATCACAGGCAATCAAAAAATCCCGGTAAATGACAAAGAAATTATATTGTGTTTTTGAGACATTACATCCAGTGAAAAAAATAATAATGAACGGGCTGAAATAAAAGAAGAGCTATCTTTCCACCTTTTCAAACACCCAGTGCTACACATACAGGCCATACCGGATTGAGCTCAGTGACACTGAAGAAGGCCACAACGAAGCACAGACAACTTTTTAGAGCTACAGATCGAGCTATTACAACAACATTATGACAACAACCTAAATAGATAAGCATGGACACACTGACACTCGTCACCATCGATCCAGCACAACAACTTGGCCAATGCACAGACAAGCACCACAAAGGCAGGATGATAAAATATGGTTTTAGTCCGTTCTTCGTTTCAGCAAACTTTTCGATGGCTTTGGTAATGAAGTCAAGGAGCTGCATATGCTTTTCGGTCAATTCAAAAATGGAGTGACCAATCCATTACTACTCTACAAAGCTGCTTTGAAACTACAGACTGGGAAATGTTCCGTGTTGCAGCAGGTGACAACATTGATGAATACACTGACTCTGTCTCAGCATTCATCACCAAGTGCATAGATGATGTCGTTCCACGGGTCAATGTCAAGACCTTCCCCAACCAAAAG
>JACXGM010038162.1:0-10906 GCA_016801145.1 Umbra pygmaea
TAAATTAGTAACGTACCACTACCCTGACACAAGACCAGCACATGTCACCACTCTTATTGAATAATGTTATAAATACTGTTAATTAGTAACGTACCACTACCCTGACACAAAACCAGCACATTCAAAACCTCTTAAGTGAGTAGTGATTGAAATGTAAACAAAGAGCATGAGGGGGTGTAATGTTCATGTCATGGTTTCAGCAGGGATTCATTAGGAACATTTGCTTCCGGAGATTGTGACCAGGAGGATTTCATTTCATCAGACCTTTGAAAAATGTGTAATATTAATTTTTTGTCATTTCATTTAGCAGACACTCTCATCCAGAGCAACTTGCAGTAAGTAGATCCCCTTTGAGCAACTTACACTGCGTTCCAAATTATTATACAAATATTTTGTTTTTCAATCAAACTCATGGATGGTATTGTGTCTCCGGGCTCTTTGGATAACATAAATTAATCTCAGACACCTGTGATAATTAGTTTTCCAATTAGTGAGCCTAATTAGAGGAAAACTAATTAAGAAGGATGTTCCACATTATTAAGCATGCCACAGGTTTCAAGCAATATGGAAAAGAAAAAAGATCTCTATGTTGCAGAAGAGTGTCAGAGAGTGCAATTCCTTGGTATGAAAACATTAGACATTTCACAAGTGTTATCATCGTACTGTGAAGAGATTTGTGGCTGATTTGTGCAGATAAAGGCTTAATGAGGAAGTTTACTGCCAGATAAATTCATCAGATTAAGAGACCAGCTGCTAAAATGCCATTACAAAGCAGCAAGCAGGTAGTTGAAGCTCAAGGTGAAGGATCCTCCAGAGGCATGCAGTTTTGCATAAACCTACTATCCGGGCACCCCTAACCAATGCTCACAAGCATAAATGGTTGCAGTGGGCCCAGAAATACATGAAGACTAATTTTCGAACAGTCTTGTTTACTGATGAGTGCCGTGCCAACCTGGATGGTCCAGATGGATGGAGTAGTGGGTGGTTGGTGGATGGCCACTATGTCCCAATAAAACTGCGACATCAGCGAGGAGGTGGCAAACTCATGTTTTGTGTTGGAATCAAGGGGAGAGAGCTGGTAGGCCCCTTTAGGACCCCCGAAGGTGTAAAAATGACCTTGGCAAAGTATAGAGTTTCTGACTGACCACTTTCTTCCATGGTACAAAAAGAAGAACCATGCCTTCTATAGCAAAATTATCTTCATGCCACGACAATGCATCATCTCATGCTGCAAAGAATAGCTCTGTGTCAATGGCTGCAATGGGCATTAAAGGAGAGAAACCCATGGTGTGGCCCCCATCCTCCCCCATCCTCCACTGACCTCAACCCTATTGAGAACCTTTGGAGCATCCTCAAGAAAAAGATCTGACGGTGGAAGGCAGTTTGCATACAAAACAGCAGCTCTGTGAGGCTATTCGGTCATCCTGCAATGTAATTCAAGCAGAAACGCTCCATAAACTTACAAGTTCAATGGATACAAGAATTGTTATATCAAAGAAGGGGTCCAATGTTAACATGTAACTTGGCCTGTTAAGCTGTGTTTTATTGAAATAGCTTTTGATTTCAGTAAATGACTTCATTCTGCAAATTCAAGAAATTACCATTTTCAGTTCTTTACAACCTATCAAATGTTTTCAAACTCTGTTGTGCACAGGGCCGGCACCACGGGGGGGCGTGAGGGGGCGACGCCCCCTCACCGGGATGTCCCGCCCCCTCAGACCACAATTAATGTTACAGGAAGTTTTATGATAAAATATATAAAAATCCCATTTGCCAAATGCATTTTCTTCCTAGAGTGAATATTTAGCAAAAAAATACAAGAATGCTTTATCACAGCTTAATCCATCTGGATCTGATCCCATTCATCCTCTTATTTCAGTCGTCTGACCAGGGCTCGAAATACATGGCGTCCCGAAAATGTCTGAGATGGTTCATAACCAACTTTGGGAAGTTTACGGGACGGTGGCCAGTAAAATATAACATGCATAAAACACGTTACAAACGCACATTGTTAATCACAAGTTTTATGAAGCAGATCATAATTCAGCTTAAAAGTTGATAAAGTAGGCTATTGTAACGGTCCCAGCTGATACAAAAAGACTTGGCTCTCAAACTGGTTTAATAAGGGATTTATTAACGTTTCCTTTGAAATTTACTTAACTCATTAAAACGACCGTAAGAGCTTGTGCCCTTATCAGCCTGGTGTTAAACATTGCAATATACAAAAACGTTAAACTGTTTCATAAATAACCTGGATAGGACATCAATGTTGGCTTCAAAATAAAAGGCTGCATATGTGCGGCTTTTAAAATAGTGGTATCTGTTATAAAATTATTGGAAAATTACAAACATGAACTGTTTAATTTATCCATGAAAAAATAAAAACAGATAAACTTAAACTTAATAAGCAACAGTGTATACAAATATAGCTACAATACATTTTAATTACATTATACTAGCTATATAACCTAATGGTTATTTACAAGTAGCTATTATTAATAATCACAAACGCAACAATATTTTCATTTCCGCACAGTGGGGGAAAACCTTTGAGATATGCTATGAGATGCTATTCTCCCGACGAGCTACATTCTCAAATGGGCACTTGATCTGAACAGTTTCAGTATTAGGACTATGAATTGATGAATATTTATCATAATGGTAAAACATATTAAGACGGAAGATCTGAAGTTGCAAAAATATGACTGTGACTTTAGCTTTTTTGAAAACCGAACACAAAAGAAATGCAGGTTTAACTAGCATGTCAGGACATTTTAAAAATAATTCACAATAATCAGATATTGACCATGTGGTAATTGCAAGGTGATATAGGCTATGTAATTATTTATGTTATGTAAATGTAAAATCTTAGAAAACCATTCCAATGTTGGTATAGGCATATTATTATTAGAATGCGAATTACCCGGCTGTAGAAAAAGTAGCTCTAGAGAAAACGGTTGTATGATCTTTATGACCTGAGATTAATAGACCTACATAGCCTACTAATTCAAATCTACAAAATTGTTTTAGAACATGATATTGTTGCATTTGAGGCTGTGGAATCTTCTGGCTGATAACAGCTCACAGCACTTCGTTGTGTAATTTTGTCGCGCCGTTCCGGGTGGAATGTCAATGTGATGCGTGAGGGTTTTCTTGAAGGGCATTTTCAGAGAACTTCAGCAACAGTTTGTTTTTTACTTACAGCTGATATAGTTCAGTCAGCATGACGTAATAATAATAGTGGACTAATCTACTCACAAACACGCTCTAATTTAGACAGGTATATAGCCAAAAAAAAAATTATTCTGAAGTTAGGCAATGGTAAAAAAACATTAAAATGTTTTTTTGTTTTAATGTGATTGACACTTCTGAATTTCTGTTAAGTACTTATTATTTGTTACAAATACAATTTCTCTTGTTAACTTGTCCCTTGCATATAAATATATTTTAGGGCTTGGTGTTTTTGGTCATTAAAAGTTAAAAGTTAATGGGCCCTATTTTAACGATCTGAAATGCAAGTATCAAACGCCAAACGCAAGTGACATTGTGGGAGGGTCCCGGGCGCTGTTGCTATTTTACCGGCTGGATAAATGACTCTTGCGCCCCACGCACAAATAAAATGGGTAGGTCAGAAGTAGCTTCATTAGTCATAGGTGTGGTTTGGGCATAACGTGCAATAAACCAATCTCACATTCCCTTTAAGAGCAGGTGCGCCTGTTTCATGGCGGATTGCTATTATAACGGCGGATTGCTATAGATTTGTCTTTTCACAAAATGTAGATAAAGAGTCACAAGACATCCTTTCGGAGTCACTCTCACCGAATCATTATGAATGCATGGTAATATTTTTGCAATGTAGTCTAAAATTAGAGCAAGATTACTTTGCTTTTACCTCACTCTTTTGTATAAGCTCTCCTCTCCCGTTATACTTGGGCTGAACCGCCAAACGAACGCAAGTTCATTCCCTAATTTACAGACGTGCTTCTGTGAAGGGAAAAGTCCCATATGCGTCGGGTGCAAGATAGGAATGATACATGCGTTGGTGTAAAAAGTCAATTGCGCTGGGTGTAAGATAGTGTGAAATGGTTCAAAACTTAATAGAATAAATTTTCACGAATGCATGATTCTTCACGGTTTCCCAAAAGTCTAATTGGAATATATACTTTGTGTGTGTGTATGTGAGTGGGTGGACCTGTTTTGCACATTTTGTCTTGTGATTTCACCAGAACGAATAGCTCAGTCTCCACAATGGATTGAAGCGCGCATCCGTGTGAAGACTGCGCGAGCCACAAGGCAACACTGCATCCTCTTGATAGTTCGCAGAGCTGTTTTATTTATTTGTAGCCTATTGGAAAATCCATGGCCTAAATATGTTTTAAAACGTGGTGGGGACAATATCGACCCTTGCAAAAAGTGGTGGGGGCATTTGCATTATGTGCGTTAATGTGATCGCCCCCTCTCGGTATTTCAGATGCCCCCTCATCACCACTCGGCTGGCGCCGGCTCTGGTTGTGCATAATAATTTGGAACAGTGCATTTTGAGTTTATTTTGGAAAAAAATACTGTTTTCAATTAAATTCAACTTATACCCTAACAGTTGGTGACTTGAAAATTATACTGACCGTCATTTGCATCGACTATTTAGGAAAATCTGTGTAAAATATAATTTGCATAATAATTTGGAAGGCGGTGTAAGGTAAAGTGCCTTGCTCTTCAATGTGTCCGGTTGAAGAGCATACATTTCTTTTTACTAGAGTTTAACAGCAGTTGGATGCCATGGAAGGAATGTTGTATATCATCAAAGCTCTTTTGGAGCTTTTTAACACAGTGTCCAACATGGGGCCAGATGTATATAGAATGGTGTTGTCTGAATAGAGGTGGATTCCAAAGAGTTGCCTGCAGCACGAGCATATCATATATATATATATACAGAAAATAGAGTCTGCCCGAGAATCGAGCCCTGAGGCAACCCCCGTAGAGACACCCATCGGTCTGGACCATAGACCGTATATATTACTGGACGTAACGTGTGACGTCACCCATTGGTTTGTGAAGATCTGATTTGGGTCATTGAATTTGCCGTTACGGGCGCAGACATCTTGGTTGCGGATTAGGGCTGGGCGATATGGCCTAAAAGTAATATCTCGATATTTTCAGAGATTTGGACGATTCACGATATATATCTCGATATTTATCATTTTCTCTAAACATATAAAAAAGCCATGACATAATTAAGAATTTTCTTTATTAAATGAAAATATATAAAAGGCAGCATGGCCTCAATATGAACTAGGCCTATTTGTGTAAAACAAATGAAAAACACTGCTTGCCAGGCTGTCATCATTGTAAGCAAACCAAACAAAAAATATCTGATTGAAAAAAGTTATGTAAGAAGAATTTGCACAGTAATAAAATAAGAGATGGGCCGATACCGATACCAGTACTTAGTGTCGGGCCCGTTACTGGGCATAGGTACTCGTACTTGTACTTGTGAAAAAGGACCGATACTCCAAGCCGATACTTCCTCCACATTTAAGAGCGTTATGCTGCGCAACGCGTTACAGATTACCCATAGATGGCCATAGTTGTAAATCTAATTCACGTAAATGTGGATGTAATGCTATGGAAATGTAATGCTACGACAGTCTACTTCCTCTTTTGAGACCAGCTTATAAAGCTGTACTGTACAACTGTATTTATTGCTATTAAAAAAAGAAAGAAAAGCGATTTAAACGGGATAATGCTTCCCTGCAATATGAGTTACACGCAAAAAATCACCGCCTAAATTGCATAATCATTCCAAAGACGGAGCCACGCTATTAGCTATTGAAAAACACTGTGGGATCAACTAGGCTATATTTTTTTCCTCATAGCAATTCTCCAGTAGAGTTCAAATGGCGAAATACGATACTATTTTTATGTATCCTAATATTTGTAAAATTATAGGTGCATTTATTAGAATCCTCAAGCAAACGGGCACATGTAGCCTAACGAAAATGCTCCTACTGTAGAGTCGCATGAATTAATAATAAACCTTCGGGAAGGAAAGACAAATGTCGGTAGTTTGCAACAGTTGTGGGTGAAAAAAAAGTGGAAGTTCTGACATATACTAACGTTAATAAATATAACTTTAAGGAAATACGATGTAGCCTATTTATATTTTGTTTAATAGATTACAGTGATAGTACATCTATAATTGTGTAGGCTACCGATTATAATAAAACAAATACCTTAAGAGAATATAGCCTATTATATGATTAGGTCATTATCCCTATTTGGAGAAAGTCACTCCAAACAGACATTCTCATCTTACACAAAACGTCTGCAATGCTTAGTGCAAGTGCAAAAAACGGCTATTGCATTCGCTTTTAAAAACTTAAAGCCGGGCTTCTCCTCTAGTAAATATTGGGACCATATCTTTTGCAATGTAATAGGACACTTCATCCGTTATCTCCTTCCACCTCAAACTTTTCCTGTCATAAAGGATCACGTCTGAAAAAGATGCGGCTATGGTGATTTGTCTTTTAGCAGAAGTTTTCGGAATTGGACGACTTGGAGAATCCACATTGCGTAGTTTCAAGCACTCTTCCCATTCCACTGCATGTTTAGGTTAGTTGTGCTGCTTCTTTTCGAAGGAATTGTTTTTCGACAAACTTTACATAAAACATTTGTTTGCTGAACATCAGACCTTTTAAACCCGAACCACTTCCATATTACCGAAGACACATGGCTGCCCTTTTTCGGGATGATCACGATAGGCAGAGCTGCAGCTAGCTTCTCCACTATCCATTTTGGCGGAACACTTTTACCGTGGATACACTTCTCTGGCGCAGTTAGAATTTGTGAAAGGGTTGTGATTGGTGGATAACCTCTGTGCACATGTCATGCTGTCACGCAATTTAGGCATGATTCGTTTAACGAGAGACTGAGAAATTGTATTTGTAAAACGTTACAGCATTAAAATAAATACTCGATACTTGCGAAATACACATTTTCCATTTCGCACTAAAACATAAACTCGAGTATATCGAAAAACTCGATATATCGCCCAGCCCTATTGCGGATGTGACGATTTTAGACGACAGGGAGGAGTAATCTAGCTAGCTGATATTAGTTGGGATGCTAACGAAAAACTGTATTAAAACAAAATTTAAAAACAAAATGTAGTGTTACTTACCAGAAAAACTGAACTGCCAACTCCTTTGAGTGTCTTATCGTACAACCGAATGCCATAGCCACGCCGTAAACTCCACTTTGCTTTATTGCCAATTTTAAAATCAATGAGACCATAATTCCAAAAATGTAAATCTTCATGTATTGCAGAAGGCTTAAATCTAGCGACTGAGGCAATATACTCATTATGAAAATGTTTACTGAGGTAATAAATCAAGTGAGAAGTGTCTCTCATTCTCATAGACTATTACAGAAACAGAACTCTTTTGCAACCAGACGTATCACCCCCAGCTGGAATTCAGATAGAACTCAGGTTTAAGGAAATTCCGCATTTGCGTCACTTTGCCAAACCGGATGCTCACCCTGTTGTCCGGACAACAGTCCCTCTGACTTAATACACTGAAAACTTTCTGAGAAGTAATTTGTGAACGAGGCCAGGCAGTCGTTTGCAAAACCCAAGATCTTTAGTCTGCCAATGAGGATGTTGCGATTGAGTCAAAAGCATTGGCCATGTCGATGAAGACAGCTACACAGTAGTTTCTTTGGTCAATTGTTTTTATGTCATTTAGGACCTTGAGTGTGGCTGAGGTACTCACACGACCAGCTCGGAAGCCAGATTGCATGTCAGAGAGGCTGTGGTGGTTGATTAGCTTTTATTTAACCTGGCTTTCGAATACTTTGGAGAGGCAGGGCAGGATGGAGATAGGTCTGAAGCAATTTGGTCTAAAGTGTCCTCCCCTTTGAATAGGGGGATTACTGCAGCAGCTTTCCAGTCTTTAGGGATCTCTGATGAAGCAAAGGAGAGGTTGAAGAGACAAGTAATGGGGGAAGCAGTAATTACTGTGACGTTTCCTTCCCTTCCAACTCAAGATTAGATAAATAACAAGTTGGGCTGCAATGGTACACAATATTTGTAACCGCACCATATGGTATAGAGTGCTATTGGCGGTTCGCACATTAACCTTTATACATAAAACATTATAAATAAATAAATGGCCAGGTACTGTACTTTTAATGTTTCTTCAAAAGATCTGCTTGATATGAAAGTATATATTTGTCTATTCTGAGCCTTTGCACACACTGTAATCAACATCGTAATCATTGTTGGCACTTTGCAACTTCATGAATCCTGCTTCATCTACAGAAAAAAACTAGACTCTAACATTGTTAAATGTCTTACCTGTTATTTTTTATCTCAGGCATGTCCAGTATAGAAAGCAATTAAGATAACATGACGTGCACATTGTGGAACAATCTTTCCTCTACGTGTTAGGAAACTGTTTTGCTCAAATGGAAAGAAAAGATTTACATATGGGAAAATACATGTGGAAAGTACGTTACCAAAGAGTTTTGAAAATGTAAGGATCAGTTGCATAATGTTACTTTCCCCCTTTAGTCGTCCGGTTGCAGACAGCATTGTGGAAATAATAACAACCTCATATGCCTCACTGCATTCAAGCAGCCCTTACCAGCAGAATCTGATTGGCAAAAGAAGTAAAAAAAACAAAACAATAGAAGCGTTTATAGCTGCAGATATGCGCCCATCTTTTGGCAATTTAACAAAAAACTGATCTTTAATAACAGTTAAAAAAAAATGCATTGTACTATACCAAAAACTTGCCATACAGTGACCCTCAAACTGCAATATTTACCATAGCATGGGTTAGGCGTACCGTTACACCCCTAATAACAAGCCTACCTGTTAGGTGCACTAGCTTATTCTTCTCATATAACATTCAGTTTGATGATGAAGTTTTATGGAAAATGTTCTGTTAATCACATCCCGAATTGGGGTTTATGCATGAGATTTCACCTACTTGCATTTGCGGCAGTCTTTCACCTAATCAAAGTTTTACTGTCAGATATTTTGGCCAACAGCCAATAATTTTATCAACATTAATTATTTGATTGGCTACAGGCTGGCTAATGTAAGCCCTGGCGTTGAGTGAAAGTGGTGTATCGTGCGCCAGGTTGCTTAGGGTGACTTGCTGATATCGCTAGGCTGAGATGGGACATCCAGATATAGCAACCGCAACATTACCAAGAGCGACTCCTTGACGTCTGAATGTGTGTATGCATTTTTCTTGGAACACTGCCAAGGCGGGTGCGGAGTAGTATAGTACCTGTCTGGTTAATAAAATAATTTTCCATTAGTCATCCCTGTATTGTTGATTTGGCAATTGCAGCGCACTCTCCTCATCCCCAATATAACTTCACCTGGCCATATTGTAGGTCAATATGTAAAGTAAATGGCTAGCTACATCATGCAGATGTTTATATACCTTCCTAGAACTTTTAGGTCAACGATTCATTGATACTCACAGTACACACATCATACCTTGTCTGCCCATAAAGCTATGAATTTATTTTACTACAGATGTGGCTCGTCTAATTGAAAGCCACTCATACCGCATCAATGTACAGTTCTTTAAGTGAACATGAAATGGACTATTACAGAGGCATACTGGCATTAGGCTGTAAAATGCAGCCAGTTTCTGCTAGAGGTCGACCGATTATGATTTTTCAAGGCTGATACCGATTAACGATTAATGGAAGACCAAAAAAGCTGATACCAATTAATCAACCGATTAATATGATTATTTGGGGGTAAATAATCACATTACATAAATACTGAAAGAACAATAAACTTTTAATAAACATCTTAATATAACACACAAAATAGTTTAAAATCTCAAATAAATATATCAAATTATTTCTATTTTTCAAACAAATGGCAAAACACAGTAGGCATAGTACGATTTGTATTTGATACAACTTCGCCTATTAAATCTGTTTTGTAAAACAAACCCTTGGGTTTGGCATCAAAAACATTTAACCTGTGCATTTTGATAGTTGTCCTTTTATTAACCAATCGGATTTGGTGCTGCACAACGGGAGCACAGATATCCAACATAATTTCCAGAAGCACTTGATAAATACTTGATCTGGTTTCAAAATCAATACACAAATACGACAATGAATATAAATATAACAAAAGCAGTAACTGAGAAACATGGGATTTCGTCTTTAATTATGGAAGTATTCTCTTGCAAGAGGAGTCACACTAGCTTAATATTCTTTCTTTTCGCCACTGTCTGAATCAACATCAGAAATAGGCTACTTTGAAAACCACATTTGAGAACACTAGCGACGTATATTCCCTGCTAACATGAATGCCTTTAAATTAAATGTGGAAGTTAAAAAAACCTCTTCTGTGTATCGTTTTGAATAGGCATCATATATTAATAAGTTATATGTGTGCAATGACTCTGCGCATATTAATTAATATTATTAATTATAATATTAATCACGGAGATGCAGGCCCTACATTCCGTCTATGATTATGGGCAATGTGCAGTCGATTGGGAATAAAATAGATGAACTACGAGTTAATGCGGTGTGTCTACACGAATATAGAACTATAAGTTTGATGGCCTTTTCCGAAACTTGGCTCAACAGCAATCACACCGATGAACTAGTAGCGTTGGATGGATTTAAAACCTTGAGGGGACAGAACAGCGAATTCAGGGAAGAAAGGGGGGGGTGGTCTCATGGTGTATGTGAATGAGCAATATTGCCACCCAAATAATATGTCTATTAAGACGCATACTTGTACCCCAAATTCTGAGATACTGACTGTCAGTCTTCGCCCATATTATATCCCCCGCGAATTTTCACATGTGGTTGTGATGGCAGTTTATGTGCCACATAGAAATGTGTCTAAGGAAGCGGC
>JACXGM010038163.1:0-11044 GCA_016801145.1 Umbra pygmaea
GTGTGTGTGTGTGTGTGTGTGTGTGTGTGTGTGTGTGTGTGTGTGTGTGTGTGTGTGTGTGTGTGTGTGTGTGTGTGTGTGTCAGTTCATCACCTCCAGTAGCTCATCCTCTGGTCTCAGGAGCCCGTGTTTGGCCACAGGGCCCTCAGGGGCCACGGAGGAGATGTAGTGGTGGCCGTCAAAGGAGTCCAACTCCACCCCCAGGCGCATTGTGTGGATGGGCAGAAGCTAGGACACAACAGAACAAGTCAATGTAGTGGATGCTGGTTTTGTCAAAGTGATGACTGTGCTGGTTTTGTTGAAAGCAGACGACGCAGAAAAAGCATTCTGCTCTATTCTGATGGGTTTTCACCTTGGAGTACTTCTGTAGCTCAGCATCGTCTTCAATGACAGGATCCAGTTCAACCACCTGAGGGAGATACGAACACAAAGGGAATACATCATCTCACTATATGTATTTATTCATTTATTCCACATTACAAATTTTCCTCTGAATTTCATACAATTTAATCCATTCTTATGGCTTTTCCATAAAGCAGAAACACTGGGTAGGCGCTGTGAGTATTGAGACGTTGTCTGAACCACATCTCGCTACACCGTTCTACTTGGAAGGGTCTCTTTAGGTGACTCCTACCAGGATGTTATACTGTGGCCCCAGGGCCTGCTTTGGTTACTCCGATCAAGATGTTATACTGTCAAGATGTTATACTGTGGCCCAGGGCCTCCTTAAGTGACTCCTATCAAGATGTTATACTGTGGTCCCAGGGCCTCCTTAACTGACTCCTATCAAGATGTTATACTGTGGTCCCAGGACCTCCTTAACTGACTCCTATCAGGATGTTATACTGTGGTCCCAGGGCCTCCTTAACTGACTCCTATCAAGATGTTATACTGTGGTCCCAGGGCCTCCTTTGGTGACTCCTACCAGGATGTTATACTGTGGTCCCAGGACCTCCTTAACTGACTCCTATCAGGATGTTATACTGTGGTCCCAGGGCCTCCTTAACTGACTCCTATCAAGATGTTATACTGTGGTCCCAGAGCCTCCTTATGTGACTCCTATCAAGATGTTATACTGTGGTCCCAGGACCTCCTTAACTGACTCCTATCAAGATGTTATACTGTGGTCCCAGGACCTCCTTAACTGACTCCTATCAGGATGTTATACTGTGGTCCCAGGACCTCCTTAACTGACTCCTATCAGGATGTTATACTGTGGTCCCAGGGCCTCCTTTGGTGACTCCTACCAGGATGTTATACTGTGGCCCCAGGGCCTCCTTTGGTGACTCCTACCAGGATGTTATACTGTGGCCCCAGGGCTTCCTTAAGTGACTCCTATCAATATGTTATACTGTGGCCTCAGGGCCTCCTTAGGTGACTCCTACCAGGATGTTATACTGTGGCCCCAGGGCCTCCTTTGGTGACTCCTACCAAAATGTTATACTGTGGCCCCAGGGCCTCCTTTGGTGACTCCTACCAGGATGTTATACTGTGGCCCCAGGGCCTCCTTTGGTAACTCCTATCAAGATGTTATACTGTGGCCCCAGGGCCATTTTAGGGGACTCCTACCAAAACGTCATATTGTGGCCCCAGGGCTTCCTCCCACTTGGCCCTCAGCTCCCTCTCTGACAGCGAGGCCTCCGGCATGGCTGAAACACACAGATGTGAGGAACACTGTTAATAACAGGCAAGACACAGGGGAGAAGGGCTGTTATGCCACATTGAACTGGGAACATTGAATAAGTAATGTAAAGAAAACATGTATATTAAATGAGCAACTGTCACACTATACAAATGAATCAAATGAATAGATGTATTCCTCCAGGAGTAAGTCTAATCAATGTAATCATTGTCAACACTGACACACATCACTTACAGTAGTTTTATTTCTTTAGTATTTTTTATGTTTTGCCAGTAATATAGGCAGCAGAACCCAGGGAGACTGAGAAGTAGGGCACAGACAGTCGGTCAAACGGGGCTTAAACTCCCGTCGCCAGGCGGCATGCGTGGACCAGAGTCAGGAGCTAAGTTGCCTATACCAAATTAAGAGGCACAGTTCACTGAAATTTGGGGGAAATGAATACTCAGAGAAATCAACTATGACTCACAAATGAAATGAGCAAACAAATGAACGCACGGACCAACCAACAGACAAACAGATGGAGCCAGTTCCCCTGTATCCCATTCATCCTTTAGAGACAACAAGCAATAGGTGAAATAATTGTGTGTGTATCAGTAGAGAAGCCTGACTTAATCCCAGGTAACAAGACTACACCCTGAATCACAACCTTGGCAGTGGCTAGCAGTCAAAATAAACAGGCCCTATTCCTCCTCCCTCAGAACGGTATTGGAAGGTTGCTGTAATGACACACTAGCTCTTAACTAGGGCCCAATCAAACATGAGGCACTGCAGGGACCGAGGGCCCACTTTGGACAGCTCTCTTTACAATGATCCAGCAGGAAACATTCCTACAGAGTGTGTTCATTACCAGTTTCAAATGTGAAAAAAATCCCTCTGCTTCAGAGCTGTTCCCCTGCACTGACCACAATCACCCCCAAAACACACACAGAGAACCGTGTGGGCTCTGCGAGTGTGTGCACGTGTGCCTCCCCCCACTCTCACTCCCTGTCCTGTCAGCCCGGTGAGGAAAAACCCAAAGACCTGTGGCATAAGCTCCGGTGCTGATTAAATTAGCATTGCTAACCCCTAGCCACCACGCAATTACTCTCCAGCGTTTCACTAAATAAATACCCTAATACATCGTTCTGGGACAGCAAGGAGGAAGGAACATCTGTTGGCCAAGTAGAGGAGGAAGCGCGCACGCACACACACACACACACACACACACACACACACACACACACACACACACACACACACACACACACACACACACAAACACACGCACACACAAACACACGCACACACAAACACACGCACACACAAACACACACATAAAAAAGAAATACAGGGAAAGAATTTGGGGGGGCAGGCCAAATGGGCTTTGCATCTCAATCAGACTGGATGAAGTGTTGAGTTACTGGCCTGTTAGACGTTGTTTTGCTAATGTGACGCGTAACGTACCGTGTGTCGATGGATCAGACGCGCACTTCTCTCGTGCCATGCTGTTGAACTACGGTAAATATATAGTCAAACTCTACGCTTCCTAGCTGTGACCCCAAGGTGGCCTTCAGCCAACACCTCCTCAGCACAGGACTGCACAATCAGTTGTGAATAATCTTCAACTTTCCAGCGGAACAAAAACGACACCATGAACTCTGTAGAGCAAACACGTTTGACCAGGGTCCACCACCTATTATCCTCATCAACAAAACGACTGCAGATATTCAAATTAAGGTCGTTTTGATTTAGTGCACATGTGCACCCTCTCCATCATGAGTGTACAAACATGGTCTCACGCGCACACACAATCACCCATTGGATAAAAAGGCCTTGACAAGCTGCCACTTCATCCGCCAGGATATTGTACGGACTCTCCGGAGCCTCGTCTGTACCTATTAGGACCCATCGTAATAACCCCCCTCCCACACCTCCCCAACTTCTCATCTTCCTGGATACATGCATCTTGCAGTGTGAGCATCTAGCATGACTGCAACCGGATAGCTGTGCCCAGTGATCTAGCACTGGCGAGCTAAACTGATGGAGTGGAGCAGTGTTTTCTGAGGACTCCAGGGTCAGAGCGGTTGGGTGTGACTGATTTACTGGACCCATACGGGGGGGGGGGGGATCAGGTTCCTGCACTGACGTTGTGGCTAACGGATGGGATTATGGGAGATCGTATTTTATTGATACCTATTTACATAGGCAGTCACTAAGTGCTTGTCCATAATCCCAGCCTACACCCCCAAGGAGCACGCGATCAGGCATTGTATACATACTACTGTAGGTGGTGCAGAGGTGTGTTAAACCAGCACCAAAACTGGACAACATTTTTTAAACCCTCTATGCAGGCATGGAATTTTGTGATTTTAGGGGCAAGGCCACTAGGCCTTAAAGAGGTGCCCAATTTGCCAAGGCACCAAGGCCATCGTCCAGGGCATTAAGGCACCAAGGCCATCGTCCAGGGCATTAAGGCACCAAGGCCATCATCCAGGGCATTAAGGCACCAAGGCCATCGTCCAGGGCATTAAGGCCCAAGGCCATCGTCCAGGGCATTAAGGCACCAAGGCCATCGTCCAGGGCATTAAGGCCATCAAGCAAAACAACCAAGTGAAAAAAATATTTCATTTATTTACCCAGTTACCTCTCAAACATGTTGCAGGTCTAAACCCATGACATGCTGTATGGAGGAGCTCTAGCCCTATGAACATGGGATGAATTAGACAGGACTGTAAATAGTTTGCAGGAAGATAGAACTTATATGTTATGGAGAAGCCTCTTTCATTTCATTCTGTAGTAAAGTCATATTCACAATACATGCTGCATACATGGTAAACTGTTCATTTTAGGTTCATGAACAAGATAAACTCATGTAATTCATACATAGTACACCCACATTTTCTCACTGATAGATGAATGTATGCACAAAGCCAGTGCTTAAATATAAAATGTAAAGAAAATCTGACTGCACCTTTCCTATGTGTGAGTTAAGGCCAATTTATACTTCTGCGTCGAGGTTAGCTGGCTGACTGCGCCATACCCTTTGCTGTAGCTGCATGCACATAGAGAGTATAAATTAATCGACGAACAGACGCCATTCAGTCCTATGGAGAGCAAGTGAAGTAAATTAGAAGCACTTTTCAGTGGTAGCCGAGTGTAGTGGGCAGCCTCAAGCTGAACGTGACGATCTAGATGTGATGTGAGCAACATGTCTGAATGTTGTAATTTTTCTCGTAGCTTTGCCAAGAGAAACCTGAATCATCCTGAAGCGTGCCTCTTGCAGAGAAAAGAGTGCATGAGTAGGAGTTGTCGATGAGCGTAGGAGCAACTTTTCTTAAGTATTCTGAATGATTATTTTGTCATTGAGTGTATGCCTTCACGTCCCCCAGATTGCCTGTGAGCTTCTCCTGGACAATAGGGTAATTTCTCTCTACTGTGCCACAGTAAGTCGAATGGTTATGACACAATAGTAAGCATATTTTCACAAAAATGGATGCTACAGGGCCATAACGTGAGATACAAGGTAATGGAGCCTTTTATACATTGTCTTGTTTTTATTAGATATAAACAATGGACAAATAGAGTCTAAATAATTCAGATGTAAATTTATTCGTTGTCAAGTGACCCTAAAATGAATGAGAGTCTATGGAATGCTAACGTGTGGTGATAGCCAGGTAGCATCCGCATAGCCCCTTGGACGTGCACCTCTCCAAAAATGTAACTATGCATCAGGGCGACGCAGCCGAAAGATCTGTGATTGGTCGGCTTGATTGCATTGCATTGCAGCACAACGCAGACATAGACGGAGAAGTATAAATGCTCATGAGGGTGTAGGCTATGATGTATGCCTCCGTAACCTCAACGCAGAAGTATAATCAGCCTTTAGCCTGACTGTTTTTAGGCACACCCCGTCAGCCACTTATTCCCTTCTCAATAGTCAAGGTTTCCATTGGAAATGTCACTAGAATTACTGTATATATAATGTATTTAATATAATTTTATGAAAAAAATATAAAATATAAAAACCAAATAAAAATAACTTTAGCCTGACTGTATAACCTGGTGTCTGGGGGTCGTGGTTGTGTAGCTGTCACAGCTTGTGTGTTTTCATGTTTGGCCTCTAAGTAAATATGTCATGTTTGTTTGTAAAATTAGAATCCAGCTAGCATAGCTTACTATCTACACACATACATATACATATATACAGTGCCTTGCGAAAGTATTCGGCCCCCTTGAACATTTAAACCTTTTTGTCACATTTCAGGCTTCAAACAAAGATAATACTGTAATTTTTTGTGAAGAAGCAACAACAAGTGGGACACAATCATGAAGTGGAACGAAATTTATTAGATATTTCTAACTTTTTTTACAAATAAAAAACTGACAAATCGGGCGAGCAAAATTATTCAGCCCCTTTACTTTCAGTGCAGCAAACTCTCTCCAGAGGTTCAGTGAGGATCTCTGAATGATCCAATGTTGACCTAAATGACTAATGATGATAAATAGAATCCACCTGTGTGTAATCAAGTCTCCGTATGAATGCACCTGCTCTGTGATAGTCTCAGAGGTCCGTTGAAAGCACAGAGAGCATCATGAAGAACAAGGAACACACCAGGCAGGTCCGAGATACTGTTGTGGAGAAGTTTAAAGCCGGATTTGGATACAGAAAGATTTCCCAAGCTTTAAACATCCTAAGGAGCACTGTGCAAGCGATAATATTGAAATGGAAGGAGCATCAGACAAACGTTCTCCATCCAACCTCACTGAGCTCGAGCTGTTTTGCAAGAAGGAATGGGCAAAAATTTCTGTCTCTCGATGTGCAAAACTGATAGAGACATTCCCCAAGCGACTTACAGCTGTAATCGCAGCAAGAGGTGGCGCTACAAAGTATTAACTTAAGGAGGCTGAATAAATTTTGCACGCCCAATTTATTAGTTCTTTATTTGTTAAAAAAGTTTGAAATATCCAATAAATTTAGTTTCTTCATGATTGTGTCTCACTTGTTGTTGATTCTTCACAAAAAATTACAGTTTCATATCTTTATGTTTGAAGCCTGAAATGTGGCAAAAGGTCGAAAAGTTCAAGGGGGCCAAATACTTTCGCAAGGCACTGTACACATATATACATATATACAAGGGGTGGCACGGTTCACAAAACCCACTGTTTGGTTCGTGTCACGGTTTTAGGGTCACGGTTTTCAGTTCTGTACGGTTCTTGTTATTTTTTCTTTTAATCTTAACACTCCAGAAATATACTCCAGGATATGATATATTACATAATTATCCACAATTTAGGATACAGTTTTATAAGATTGTTATATCATGTAATCATGCACAAACGGATTTTGAAATAACTTGCATTTATCAAACTTCCAACTTCAGTGTAGCTCTTACAAAAATACACGTGACGTGACCTTGCAGCACTCCACACTCCACTGTTGAGGAGCGATCGCCCTTTGTTTTTATTTTAAAATGACCTTTGTCCATCTGAAAGACAGATTCAGCAACTGTATGGCCTATTTCTCACTTAAAATGTTTTCAGAAACACATTTCGGTGAACTATTTTTGTAAAATATGAGATCGTATTCAGAACGCCATTAGAGTCTGTTTTGAAATTCGGGAGCAGCCAGACCCACGTAACGCGTTCGTCCAATCAGCTGCCATGTGTTGCGTTTGTCACGCTCATCCCGCTCATCATTTCTGGTAAGTGTTTTAACATAGGTGTTGAAAGTGGGCACAACGGCAGTAAGTGGTTTGTGCACATTAGCAGTGTACCGACGAACCGTGCAACGCACAAACTCACTAAACCGAGACAAGCGAACCGAATGGTTTGGATGTTTTTTCATGAACCGTACCACCCCTATTTGTACAAGAAGAAGCTGTACGGGAGAGTAATGCAGAACAAGTCTTTTCTGCACACACGCCACAACAGAGTCGCTTGAGGTATGCAAACACTAATTTGGACAAGCCAGCTTAATTTTGGAAGAAGGTGCTGTGGACTGATTAAACAAAAATTTTGTTATTGGATCATAACAAAAGGGGCATTATGCATGGTGGTAAAAGAACACAGCATTCCAAGAAAAACACTTGCTAACCACAGTAAAATTTGTTGGAGGCTTATCATGCTGTGGGGCTGTGCCGGTACTGGGAATCTTGTTACAGTTTCGGATCACATGGATTCCACTCAATATCAGCAGATACTTGAGAATAATCAGTCACAAATTCGAAGTTATGCCGGCGCTGGATATTTCAACAAGACAACAACCCAAAAAACTGCTCAAAATCTACTGTGGCATTTATGTAGAGGAAAAAGTATAATGTTCTGGAATGGCCATCCCAGTCCCCAGACTGGAATATCATTGAAAATATGTGGGGTGATTTGAAGCGGGCTGGCCATGCTCAGCAACCATTAAACCTAACTGAACTGGAGATGTTTTGCGAGAAAGAATGGTCCAAAATACCGTAATCCAAAATCCAGACACTCATTACAGGCTATAGGAAGCATCTAGAGACTGTTATTTCTGCTAAAGGAGGCTACTAAATATTGATGTGATATTTCTGTTGGGGTGCCCAAACTTATGCACCCGTCTAATTAAATTTGGATGCATATTGTACATTTTCTGTTCATCCAATAAACCTTATTTCACTACTGAAATATTAGTGTGTCCTTCAGTTATTTGATAGATTAAAATGAAATTGCTGATCCAGAACACCCAAATATTTATAACTGAAAATGGAAATTGTCAGAGGTGCCTAAACTTTTGCATACGACTGTGTGTGTGTGTATATATATATATACACACGGGCACACGCACACACACGCGCACGCACGCACACGCACACGACACTCTAAAATGTATTTCCATTATTTCGATATGTCAATGTACTATTTGGTTACCTTTCTTTTTAGTCGCTTTTGCTTGACTCAAACAAAGCCCATCTACAAAGAGCCTGTCCACTCCCTATTAAACCCCATTGTACCAAATTTGGTTGCAGTTCCACAAGAGTTCCGCTAGGGGTGATCGCAGGCGAGTGCAAAATGAATGGGAGTCTATGAAGTTAGACGGCTAAATTTGTCTCTTTGGCCTGATTGTCATTGAGAAATCTTGTAGTTTTTGCAAGTTCAACATGGATTATAAGTTGAAAGTTGAATAAACGAGTACTAATGTCCTTTCGATATCTTACAGGTTGAGTTGTTGTTGCCCATAACACGCTAGCATTCTGCTAATGAATGCTGATTGGTCAGTGGACTGATTACGACCAGAGATCCTGCTTGATGGCAGCCGAAGCGGAACCAGCAGAGAATGTCTAATGAGAATTTCTGTGTGGTCTCTTTCTAGCATGTGTATTGACAGGAAGAGCCTAACCTGTCAGCTGTGTTGTCGATGCCTCGAGAGAAAAAAGGGTGACTCTGAGCTTGCCGTAAAGCAGTATCTCTGGCTGTACGATGTGTATGTGTTATTGACATTTTAAAAGTCTTTTTAGAACAAAAAGGTGACCTCGATTCATTCTGCACTCGCCTGTGAGCACACTCATATGGAACCAGAGTGGAACTGCAACCATAAGTTTTCAGAGAGTGGACTTTCACCCCTTATTAGACATTCTTTGACTCAACTGATGATGCTAAGAAGACTTTAAAAACGTGAAGACAGCGTGTGCCTGTGTGCGCATAATATGTGAGATGGAAGCAATGATTGGCCAATGAGAATAAAGTTGTCCGAGTGCCGGCATGGTCTGTGGCCTGTGACTAACACACTCCCCGGCAGCGAGTCAGAAGAACTCATATTATTCTGTTCAGCCCAAGTGCGCATCGGCAACTTTCGCCAAAAGAACTATCATTTTTAGCGGGGCATTAAGGCCAAACAAAGGGCCATCAACGGCCATTCCTACCCTGACTCTGTGTGTATCAGTCAACAAAAGGTTATCGGATACTGGCTAGCTTCGGCATGGCCAACATTTCTGCTAAATTCATTAGTTCAAATCGGTTTGCGGGCCAGAAGGGATCGATTCAGCTCGCTGGTCTTTTGTTAGATCACCCCTGGGCAAGCTGACTACTGAAACAGAGAACAGAGGTGATGGGTCCTAGTGACAGACTGTCTGACAGGGCATTTACATGACAGCTGGTATGCGCTGTGCCCAACACAAGGTAAGGTGCAAGGCATTGTAAAAACTCAAGTACACACCAAATTGGTTCCTTCTCCATTTGGTTCAGGTAAAAATCTGACCACACACTCTAATCCAATTGGTTGCACTTTAAGTCAGTGGTTTCAGGGGTCTATCACGTATAATATGTAACAGTGCAGCACTGTAATAATACAGGCTTTGTGTGAACGGTGGCGCTGTAGAGATCCTGTAAATATGTAGTTAGTTATTATATGTTTCTAAGTACAGATTTTCTAGAATTATGTAGTTATTACATGTTTTTAAGCACAGAGATGCTAAACATATCTAGTTATTACATGTTTCTAAGGACAGAAATCTTAAAAATACCTACCGGTAGTTATTAGATATTTCTAAGCTCATAGATCCTATACATATCTAGTTACTACATGTTTCTAAGCACAGAGATCCTATGAATATGTAGTTATGAGTCTGACTACTGTACATCCAGGGTTCTACAGGAACAAGTTAGCAGACTGACAAGTTAGCAGTGTTTGGGAAGGAAGGAGTCAAAAAGCTGGCTACGGTTTTGTTTATATAATGCATCTGGACACAGTACCAGCTCTTTGCTTAACTAGGCTGCCAGGTCCTGATCTTTTGAGAAGATAATTTTACAAAAAGTTGCCTGAAGTGAGAACAACTGGTGAGAACAACTGGCAACTGTTCTGAACTTTGTGTGGTGAACTTTGAGGCCCCGAGCTGCTGAAGCATCACCCACGTGGTTATCAGACGGAAGAGGAGACGTCCAGTGGCTATTAGATTCGGGCTGTTTCCCAGACTTTCCCTCTACAAGATCAAGAATGGAATCCATCATCTAGCAACCTCTGATCGCCTCTGTCCAGTCAAGACACGACCCCTTCCATATTCGGAGGATGCAGCGTTCAACTGCTTGGCCTCTATTGGTTGACCTGCCATGATATATTGCTTCTTTTTTTTGCAAAAGAAAACAAAGTGCTTTAGGAATTTATGAAAAGTTTGTACCATTATTATTTTATTTTATATTTTAAGGGACAGCCACATCCTTTTAGATAATAGTGCAGTGTAATAGTGCAGTGTAATAGTGCAGTGTAATAGTGCAGTGTAATAGTGCAGTAACTGTATGAACAAAAACAAATTGTGTGTGCTTGTGTGTGTGTGTGTGTGTGTGTGTGTTGTATTTTCATGACTGAAGTCACCAATGTCACAAACAGGAGACAGACGAGACAGGAGACGGACGAGACAGGAGACAGGCGAGACAGGAGACAGGCGAGACAGGAGACAGGCG